>PVHY01012973.1:9271-42845 GCA_004024945.1 Uropsilus gracilis | reverse complement strand
TTTTTTTTTTTTTTTTTTTTTTAGAGACTAGGTCTCGCTATGTTGCCCTGCCTCGAACCTGCAGACTCAAGTGATCCCTAGCTTCAGCCTCCCAGGTAGCTGGGATTACAGACATGTGCCAAACCACATCCGTCTTATCCCTAGACTTTTTTTTTTTAGCTGTTATCACTGACCAGGATTGTGTATTTTCCTCAAATGATAACAATAGTATTTCTCATCCCATGTGCTTTTATAGAATCTTGTCACATGTAGATTGAGTTCCATTAAAAGGTATATTTATGCTACTTCCCTTTGCACTTGGGTGGATCTCATCATTGCTTCAACTAATATAAATTGCTTCAAATAACAAAAACAATGCATATGTTTTCTAAGGTTAGGTCATGAAAATCAGTAGAGCTTTTATTTGACCCTCTTTAGAGGTTCACTGTTAAATAGCCACCATGATATTTATAGTAGCCCAGGAGATAAGGAGAGGCCCAGTAGGAGGAAAGAGAACCTTGGTTCTGATCAGCAGCTTGTACTAACTTGCCAGCAACAGTAGTGAGCCATCTGGAAATGGATCCTCTAACCCTCAGCCCTGGTTGGTGATGCCATGTGGAGCACAGAGACAAACTTTCACTTGAGTCCTGACCAAATTGAAATGTTTGCAAGCACTGTTTTGTTTTAAGGCATTGATTTATTATGCAGGAAGTGACAATATGCTTCACCTTTTTAATAGTAAAATATAGCTGGGGGGGGGGACCATGTTACTTGAATTTGCTTATTCGTGTAAAGCTTTCTTTTCATGGCTTTCATGAGACCATATTCTCCTATTTGTTTCAATCTTACCTTTGCCCTTTTGTGGGCTTATCATTTGTTATGACCTAATACTCCTGTTCCCTGGTCTTGTCCTTTCATATGCTTTTCTCTAAAGGCAATCTCAAGAAGGGTATAAATATCACTGAGGATTCTAAAGTTTATAACCTCTCATGAGAATTCCTGATCAATAATTTGACTATTCACTTGCTATTTCCACTTGAATACTTAGCATTATTTTAACCTAATACATTCAAAGAAGATTTATACATCTCCTGTTTCTCCTGACATCTAAATTTCCACCAATCATCCAGTTGCTTAGGTGAAAATGTAGAATTCTTCTCTTTCATTCCTCACATTCAAAGCATCAGCAATATTAATAGACTAGTATTTCTTTCTGCAACTTTCATTGTTCAGACATGGTTATACACTTATATTACTATGCATTTATGGCTTTTGATTTCACTGAAATGAAACT
Organism: Uropsilus gracilis; assembly: GCA_004024945.1. Classification (NCBI taxonomy): domain Eukaryota; kingdom Metazoa; phylum Chordata; class Mammalia; order Eulipotyphla; family Talpidae; genus Uropsilus; species Uropsilus gracilis. Next base: position 41,572 of record PVHY01012973.1, on the reverse strand, counting down.
CCATATACATGTTACTTTAGACTTTTTTCAATCGACATCCCTACAGATGTGGATTTAACTATTTTTTTCCTCCTAGTTTCTTAATGGAGCTCTAAATATATACAAACATAGGCTTGTTGGCAAAATTCACTTCCTTGAGGTTGTTGAACCAGGGTCCCAATTTTCTTGTTGGATGTAAAAGAAGTAAGGGTGATTTCCATTTGTAGAAGACACCATATTCCTAGGCTCATGGTCCCTTTTCTACATTTTTCAAACTCAACATGTAGATTGAGTCCTTATCTTTTTGCAACTGACTGAGCAACCCTTTTGCTCAGGACAAGTGGTCAGATTTGGCTGAGATAATCCTACATAATCTTCCCACCAAAGCCTTTCATCAAAGTCCCCTTTACCATGTAAAACAATACATTTACAAGTACCATCGATTAAAGAATGGATATCTGTAGGGAGCTATTATTCTGCCTCCCATGCCATCATAATTAATTAATGATGAGTTACATGACAAGAGTTACAATAGTGAGTCCAAATTTGTATTCCTTAAGTATACTCAATTTCATCATCATTGTTGCCTTTATAATAAATTGCTGAATTAACTTTAGCTGTCTTTTGTATGGGATTTTGTACCTTTATTCAAGAATGAGAATAGCCTGTAATTTTTCTTTCTTGTCCTATTCTGGCCTGTCTGGACTCCTCTGTCCATCTATTCATTTGTCATTTATTCTTTCTCCTTCTTTCCTTTCTTTTTGAGGAAAACTGACTACTGATACTATCTTTAATGGTTCTAGGACCAAATAATTTCTAATTCTTACTAAGTCAGCTTTGCTAATTTGTATTTTCTTAACAAGTTGGTCCAAATTTTCAAATTTATTGGCATAAGATTGTTTACTTTTTTCAGTTAATTTTATAATCTCTGTAGTTTCCATACTTCTGCCTCTCTTTTCATTAGTATTTTTGATGAATAATCTTTGAAAAGAACCAAGTCTTGGCTTTGTACAATATTTTCCATTGTATATTTATATTATCTTGTACTTAATTTTTTTACTTCTATTTTAGCTAAATTTAGCATATAATGTATGCGTTCTCTTCTGTAATATAAGCCTTTACTTTTTTTTTTTAAATTTTGGAGAACAGAAAAGGGGAATTTATTGAAATTCATACACTGCTGAGAGGAATAAATTATGTCCCTCCCATTACTGCTTTAACTTTACTCTATACTTTACTTATTTTATTATTCTTCATTTCCAATTATTATGTGATCTCATTATGATTTCTTTTGACCAATGACTTATTTACAAATGTTTTAAAAAATCTCAAATGTGTTTTCCTTTTTAAGTTAGTGATTTCTAACTTATTTACATCAATCAAAAAATGTGGCCTATATAGCACTGATCATTTTAAATATTTTGAGAATGGCAAGGTCTTAAATGGTGGTTAGTTTTAATAAACATTCCACATATACAGTAGAATGTGAATACCCTAACAGTTGAGTAAAACTTCATCTATATCCATTAGTTCATCTTAATTATGCTACCTGTCATTTTCTGATTCTAGTCTACAAGATCTATCAATCATTTTGAGTTGTGTTGAAATCCCTACTATAGTGCTAAGTTTACCATTAAGTTTACCATTCCCCCTGTGATTCTGTCAAACTTTGTTTTTTTGTATTTTAAGGATTTGTAAATAAGTACACACATGCTTAATATTTCAATGTTCTAGGTTACTGTACTTTTTGTCATTATTTAGTAACCTTCATTTATTTGTACCTTGCTTAATGTTAACATCACTTTACCAGCTTTCTACTACTTTATCTTTCCCGTCCTTTTATATCTTTCAGTATTCTAGTTTTAAATTATGTCTCAAAAATAGCATATTGGCTAGGTCTTATTTTCTTGTCATTTTATATTCTTTATTTTAAATGGAGAGCTTATTGCATGATATTTACTAAAATTACTGACATAAATTTTCTTTTATTTACCATATAATTATTGATTTAAGTTGTGTTTCTTTTTTCTATCTTCAGAACTTCTTTTGTACTTTTCCATTCCATTTTATCCCTGTTTATTTGGAAATTATATACCTTTTTAGAAGTCACTCTAGATATTTAACTTGTACACATGAAAGAGTAAGCTTAAAGTTAATCAATACTTTACATTCTTTCCCTTTGAAGGATCTTGGAAAATTTTAACTTCAATCATCCCTCTTCCCATCCAACTTCCAACTTCTGTTGTCCAGGATATTAGCTCTGTTTGCTCTCACCACACAAATTATATATTACTTTATCTGGTTAATATTTTTTAGTTTTAACTACTTATTTACCAATTTCCTTGCTCTTCATTCCTGCTAGTATCAGGGAGTATTTTCTGTTGGTGATAAACTTCAGATTTCTTTGTCTGAAAATGTTGAAGTTCAGATAACCTGGTTCAAATTCTGGCTCGCTCACTACTTAGTATTGTTACCCTAAATAAGTACCTTAACCTTGGGATTTCTGGCATATTCATGAGTAAAACTGAGATAGTCCTGAGAAGTTTCATTGCCTTCTGGGAGAAACAAGGCTGGGAGTGAAAGATGCAATAGGAAGCTCTTGGGATGAGTTTTCTACAAGATCTAAATAAAATAGAATATAACAAGCCTTATAACTACAGTCTCAAGAGTTTCATAATCTTGTAGAGAAGACCAAATTAATGCATATTGGAAAAATCTACCAATAGCAATATATAGATATACTTGCAGGTTAAAGTATGTGGCTCTTTTATTAAAAAAAAAAAATTAGGGCTGATTTATTTTTTAAAAATTATATTCTTATTTTTGAAACAAAAGAAGTTTATAATAACATGCATACCTCCTATATACATTGGAGAGATCCAATAAGACTGAGTGATTCCAAAATTGTGTTAGTCTTTATTGAGGTAACATTGACTTACAATGTATGATTTAGGGCTATAAGTCCACATGTCCTCATATGTATGTCATCACACCATGCTTACCACTACAGCACAAAACAAACAAACAAACAAATAAATAAAGTCCAATGGACTTACTCCTATCTTTGTTCCACTACCCCAAGGTTTTAATTTTGCAGTCAGATTTCTAGGGTTTGTTTTGTATATTTGTTTTGTTTTGTTTTTTTACATTCTACTCAAGTGAAATCCCTTTCTAATTTATTTTGTTTAGCATAATCCTCTCTATGCTATCACAAATGGCAAGAGCTCATCTTTTTTTTAAATAGCTAAGTAGTATTCCATTGTGCACATAAGTCATCTCTTCCCTAAAGTACATAGTTCTTCTTAGTCAGAACTTTCAAATCATGGTTAACTCACGGGAGCTTACTAAAGTGAATTTTATAGAAGAGAGTACTTGTCTGGATGTCAGCGACTTGTTGATCACTACACAATCTTGTCACAACAGAAAAATCCACAGTGATTTCCTAAAAGGGAACAAGTAAAAAGTATGGTTTTCAGAAAAGCAGTAAATTATTCATTAAACATTTGATATATACAGAGACAGATACCATAAAATTGACAGACAATAATACTTATGCCTAAAAGAGTTATAAGCTAGACATATTACTTTTTTTTTTTTTTGAGACTAGGTGTCGCTATTTTTGCCCGTGGAACTGCAAGATCTTGTTGCCCGGGGTACCACAAACTCAAGCAATCCCCAGCCTCAGCTTTCCAGGTAGCCGGGATTACAGGCACACGCCACCACGCCTAGCTATTTGTTTGGAACTAGGTCTCGCTACCGGCCCCAGGCGGGACTCGAACCGTGATCCCTAGCCCCGGCAGCTTCATAGGCTGAAGCTTACAGGCACGAGCCACCATGCCCAGCCAACATAGACATATTACCTAATGAAGGTTAGGTAACAAAGTAGTACATAATGTAAAAGACAACTACAGAATATAATAAAGAGCTGTTGACTTGAAACAAATAATGTTATCCATAGGAATTACAGATGATGTAGTTCAATGTAGGTATGTATTAGTTTCTAGATTCTTCATGCACCGAGAAATGTATATTAAACATGAATAAAAATTGATTGTAAATTACACTTTACTCCCACCCTTAAGTAATTCCAGGAAAAGGGGTAGATTTGTACATGAAACAGTCAAACTATACTAAAGACTTCTCCACTAAGCTCCATGCCCTTTCTTTTGTAGATAGACGAAATGTAAATTTTTTTTTTTTTTTTGAGACTAGGTCTTACTATTTTTGCCCGTGGAACTGCAGGTTCATGTTGCCCGGGGTATCACAGACTCAAGCAATCCCCAGCCTCAGCTTCTCAGGGAGCTGGGATTACAGGCGCACCACTACGCCCAGCTATTTTTTTTGGAACTAGGTCTTGCTACCGTTGCCCCCAGAAGGACTTGACCCATGATCCCCCATCCCCGCCACGGCTTCCTAGGCTGCCACTTACAAGCATGTGCCACCGTGCCTGGCTGAAATGTAAATTTTTAATTCTGTATAACGTCATGCGCCTACATATATTGATATGGTTACTGATTTTTTGTTACATAGCTATTAGTTTACATATACTATTTATTTTTTCAAACATCTCATTTCATATTGCCCAAATGCTGACATGTTGGTTGCATATATTTCTGTGCTATAGAGCAGCAAATGAACGTTTAAACCACCAGATTCCAGGCCGGGCACGGTGGCTCATGCTTGTAAGTTTTAGCCTATAAGCGGCCGGGGCCAGGAATCGCGGTTCGAGTCCCACCTGGGGCCCGTAGCGAGACCTAGTTCCAAAAAAAAATAGCTGGGCGCGGTGGTGCACGCCTGTCATCCCAGCTACCTGGGAAGCTGAGGCTGGGGATTGCTTGAGTCTGTGGTACCCTGGGGAACGAGAGCCTGGGGTTCCATGGGCAAAAATAGCAAGACCTAGTGTCAAAAAAAACCAAAAAACAAAACAAACAAAAAGAAATAAACTACCAGATTCCAATAGTTCTTTAGCGAGTGATACACTTTATTTTAAAAATTATATCATATTTTTAATTAATGGAAAGGAATTCGTTTTAGTCATAATAAAATGTATTTAAAACTATTTAAATTTAAAAATGTACTTAAACTAAGCAGTAAACCATCACAAAACACCTGTGTATAAATGCTTGTAGACATGTTCCTATTCCAATGTTAGGATGGACCTTTATCGTTAATATACAACTACAGTAACAACAAATTTTAGTCTCCCAGAAAATAAAGAAAAATACAATTTTATAATATGTAACACAGATTATTCTTCTTTTCATAACAATGGGGAGAGAAGAACAAACTAAAGTAAGGGTTATTAACAGCAGGGAATTGATTCAAGACAATATTTAAACAATCACTGAAATTAAATGGCCACAAACTGTTGTGATCAAGCCTCATACTGACAAGCTACAACTTTCAAATATTTGATCTTGCTATAACCTTGCCTTATATATACTTTTAATGTATACTCTCAATTTAGTATCCGGTAATTGAACCTCTTATACATGGTTGGAAACGGCCTGACCTCCAAGGTTAGGGTGTTTGTAGGGGCACATGGGTTGCCATGTGGTTTCCCAAACTACCTACATTGGACTTGTCACTGTCAACCTTGTTTCCTGTTGTTTCTTGGCAAAGCAAGGAACTTTGAGGAGTTTTTGGACTGAAGGCATGGGGCTCGGTTGTTCCTATCAAGTTGGCATCTCTTGAGGAACACAATCAGTCCTCTTACAGTTCTTACTTTGGGGAAGGATTAGATGGGAAGAGAAAGGGAAAGAGGGTAGGGGTGGCTTTTCCACTAAGCTCCAGCCATGGTTCAATGGCTGTTCCCTCTTACAAAGCCAAAGCCAGGTTCCAAGAACAGAACCTTGGTGTGGGCACGTGGAAAAAGACACCACCTAGTGGCACATCAGAGTATTTAATGGTCTTGATTTTGTTGCTTCTATGTTGTCAAAGAATGGTTCTCTTCTCAACATACTATCTGGAAAATTGTTTACAAATATACTTAATGGATCAAATGGTGTTCTTTCTCTATCACTTACCTACCCCAACAAACCATATTTCTTCTTTTCCCATCTCTTTATCAGGAAATGGAGCTTAACTGTGGGCATTGTCTTGCCTTTGACCTTCTGACACCCTTGGGATGGGGACAGTTTGAGTTGACTGAAGACAATATCAGAAGAAGCAGCTGGAGGGCACGGTGGCTTGTGCCTGTAAGCTTCAGCCTACGAAGAGGCCGGGGCTAGGGATCACGGTTCGAGTCCCGCCTGGGGCCGGTAGTGAGACCTAGTTCCAAAAAAATAACTGGGCATGGTGGTGGCGCGGGCTTGTAATCCCAGCTACTTGGAAAGCTGAGGCTGAGGATTGCTTGAGTCCGTGGTACCCTGGGCAATGAGAGCCTGCGGTTCCCTGGGCAAAAATAGCTAGACCTAGTCTCAAAAAAAAAAAAAAAAAAAAAAAGATAAAGAAAAAAAAAAGAGCAGCTGGGTGCAGTGACACACACCTGTAATCCCAGCTACCTGGGAGGCTGAGGGTAGGGCACACTCGAGTCCATAGGTTCGGGAATACCCAAGGCAACATAGGGAGACCTAGTCTCAAAAAAAAGAGAAGGATAAATGAACTTCTAGCACTCCATTTAGGAATGGATTGCCTCTTACAATATTTAAGATTTATAATGTTTTTTTTTTTTTTTTTTTGAGACTAGGTCTCGTTATTTTTGCCCGTGGAACCCCAGGCTCTCATCTCCTGGGGTACCACAAACTCAAGCAATTCCCAGCCTCAACTTCCCAGGTAGCTGGGATTATAGGTGTGTGCCACCATGCCCAGCTATTTTTTTGGAACTAGGTCTCAGTACGGGCCCCGACTCAAACCGCGATCCCTAGCCCCGGCCGCTTCATAGGCTGAAGCTTACAGGCACAAGCCACTATGCCTGGCTATAATGGTTCTTTTAAAAACATATTTGCAGAAGATTTTAGGTGAAAAAATAGAAGATATCATTTCATAATGCAAAAAACCAAACTGTTCCACAGCTTTAACCAAAGTCCCAGGTTGAAGTAAACGTTGCATTCTCTTTTATCAATGTGTCTAGATGACCCTCAGTATAATCACAGATGAGAGCACTAATAGCACTCAATCTTCCAACAACCTTGTCTATAAAACCTGGTTCATTTATTTATATTTGGGGTGAGCACTTCCTACTAACTCCCATGGTTAAACATGTTTACTGCATTGGGATCTAACTAGATCTAATACTAAAGTATTATAGAGTTCAGCTGTACCTTCTGCTCATTTAGCTGCTAAAGAAATAGGAAAACATATATTTGACATTTTTTCTTATTCACCTCAGTTTAGGTCCTATTAACCTCATACTAACTTTGGTCAGCCACCTCCACCTAAAATTAAAATAGCCCTTCAAGTGATCTCCAGTGGTTTAAAGTGGCAGCTAAGGCACAGAGTCCTAATCTTTTGTTTCAAAGTCTGAAAGATAATACTTATTGAACGTATAATCAATGAGAGGTATTGTGTTTAATAGTTTTAGTTTAACAAACACGACATTCTTTGTGCCATATGTGATACTATTTTACAGCTGAGGCATGAGAATTAAACATGCCCAATATTATAAAGCTTGAAAGTGGCAGAGTTGGTATACAATGCCAGGTAGAGCTAGCTCTGAACCACTACCTTACAATATTTATGGAAGTTTTAGGATTTACAAAAATTATCTCGCCGGGCACGGTGGCTCGTGCTTGTAAGCTTCAGCCTATGAAGCGGCCGGGGCTTAGGGATCGCGGTTCGAGTCCCGCCTGGGGCCCGTAGCGAGACCTAGTTCCAAAAAATAGCTGGGCGTGGTGGTGCGCGCCTGTCATCCCAGCTACCTGGGAAGCTGAGGCTGGGGGTTGCTTGAGTCCGTGGTACCCCGGGCAACGAGAGCCTGCGGTTCCACGGGCAAAAACAGCGAGACCTTGTCTCAAAAAAAAAAAAAAAAAAAATTATCTCACTTAACCCTCAGAATATTGAGAACCTATCTGTATTTATATTCTCATGAGAAAAACTAAGTAACATTCATGTTCTGTAAAGAAGTGGCCTTAGAGACTAAAACCTTGGAGTCAGATGGACTGCAATTTGAATGCTATGTCTAAAGGCACCAGAAAAAAAAAAGCCAACAATAATCTCCAAATGAGAAACAATAATGATAAACCACTAATAGACATTGTCAGCATGTACACAATCATATACACACACACACACACACACGAGATATAAAGAGCTACTAAGAGATGTCCACTCTTTTGGATCACGTTTCAGTCATTATGACATGTACTGTCTCTGTGAGTTGGAGCTTCTAAAACAAGATACAAGGACCAGTGGTTATAAGCAACAGAAATGTATTTCTCACAGTTTTGGAAGCTGAAAGTCTGAGATCAAGATGCCAGCACGGCTGAGTTCTAGTGAGTTCTCTTATGGGTTGCAGACTGCCTGTTTTTCTTGTATTCTCACCACTAAGCTGACACAGGACAGTTCTGTATGGTTGCTTTAATAAGGACATTCTAATTCCCTTCTTGAGGGGTCCACCCTCATCACCTATGTACCTCCCAAAGGCCCTATTTGGGGGTTATTATTTCAACAGCAATGGGCATGTAGGATGTACTCAAACATTAAGTCTAAAACACATGCTTCAGCCAATTCAAATTTAAAGTGAAAAACAAAACAAACACAAAAGAACTGATTCTATTAACTCCCAATTTCAAAATGATCAATTGCTATACACTCTTCAACATTCTGAGAGTTAATGGCTCTATGTATTCTTTTTTCTCTTTCCAACAATAAAAACCGTGGCCTTTTCAAGTTATCTAATCTCACCAGTCACTTTTGCAGGAAAATGAATGTCCTTTTTCAAAGGACAAGCGTCCCTCAAGGCCAGAAGAACCACGCGGAAGACGATTCTGCAGCCTTCCAGATTCTGTGGTGGGGGCAGACTACCGCTCCGAGGTGGAGAGCATGGGTGGTAGGGACGCCGCCCCGAGGTGGCTGCAGACTGCAGAAGACCCAGCGGGAGGCGGGAGAGAGGAGGGTTCCCGGGAAGTCCCTGCCAAGCTCGGGCTCTATACCTGCTGAGGGGGCGAGCCGAAGAGACAAGGGGGACAGACAGCGAGGCGAGGAGAAATAAAAGCGAAGGACGAACTGGGTGAGAGGCAGGGGGCCGCGTTACCTTAGAGGCCGGAGGCCCGGGGAAAGGACTCTCCGCGCCGGTGCCACTGCGGACTGCGAGTCCGTGGGAGGACAGTCTTCGGGGCGGCGGGGCCTGAAGGCTAGTGTCCCCGGCAGAATCGGGCTTTCCCCCGGGCGCAGCTCGCAAACACCCCCGGGGCGGGCCTCGTCACGCCTCAGCCTCGGGCCGGCCGGAGGGTAGGGTCTCGGCGCCTCCCCTCCAGGTCTGTGGAGGGCCGACTTCGCTCGGCTGCGGGGCTTATTGTTCCGGGAATCCGTAGCCCGGGTCTGGCCTGGCCGGCTGACTTCCCCCCAGCCCCGCCCGCCGGCCCCTGGGGTGGGCCGCAGTTTCGGGTGCGCAGACTGGCCACTGACCGCGGCCCATGCGTGTCTCTTTAAGGGGCCGGGCCTGTGTGACTGAGGGGCGGGCGGGGTGCGCGGCGCTCCCCGTGTGAGAGTGTGGGGGTGAGAGCGGCGGGCGGGCGCCGGAGGGAGGGAGGGAGGGAGCGAGCAAGCCAGCGACGCGGGCCGCTCCTGCCGCCGCCGCTGCGGTCGGACCAGCGGCCTCCTCCCCACCCCTCTGTCCCCTCCCTCGCGTCGCCCTGCCGCGGGGAGGGGGCTCGCGTCGCTGCCTCCAGCGGCTCCCGATGAAGCAGCTGCCGCCGCAGCCACCTCCGAAGATGGGGGATTTCTACGACCCGGAGCACCCGACCCCCGAGTAAGTATCAGCTCCGCGGCCTTCCTCTGCTGTCGGCCGCCTCAGCTGGAGCCGAGGGCGGCGCGTCCTGACGGGTGGCGGCGCGAGGAGTAACGGGCCCGTGGTGGACTCGCGCTGGCGGCGTGGGGCGCAGGCCCGCGCCGTCGCCTCGGGTCGCCTCGCCTGGGCCGCCGCGGGCCGGCGGTTTGGGCCCGGCGTTGGCGCCGCTGCTCGCGTCGCAGCGGCGGTTGGGCCGGGCTGGTGGGGGAGGGGCACCCAAGGCCTCCGCGGCCGCTGCTGCTGCAGCGGTGTCCGCACCGACCCCGCCAGCCCCAGGCTCAGAGGCCTCCATGGGCACCCGGCGACCAGTTCCGGCCCTGCTGTAAGGGAAGGGGTCGACTCTGAAGAGCCACGGGTCCGGATCCGGTGAGAGGGCGCCGGCGAGGCTAGGCCGCGAATCCCCGAGCTCGGGTGGAAGCCCGGGCCGTCGCCCGGCCTCCCTGCGACGGCGGCTGGAACCGGAAGGGCCTAGCGCCCGTCGCTCGACTCTGGGCCGCGGAGGGGCCCGCGCCTCACTCTCCGGGTTGAAATTTTTTTTTTTTTTTCCGCCTTGCAACTCGATCCTGGTCTCTGAATATTTCCGACTAAATATCATGCACCTTTGGCACTTGGGTTTTGTAATGGTGGCGAGATTTTTGTGGCTGCGATGTTGAGGTGACACCGGGTTTGTTTTTCCGCTCGAAAATGAAAGCCTTCGGAGGGACATACATTCTCTTCCAGATTTTGAGATTTGCACACTTTCGGACTTTTTACTTCTTTGGTAAACAGGAACCTCTTACCCTAAATGGAGGACTTTCTACTTCTGAAGACCCAATTAGAAATCAAGAATCGTTTGAGGAGTCTCTGAAGAGACAGTAGAAAACCGAAATACAGTTTTGCCAAAAAGTATTTCCTCAGCCCAGGACAGCTTTACACTTCTGTTAAAAGCTGTATCTGCTACCGTGTCTGATGCCTCAAGAGATTCCATTCCAGAGTCTGGATCCACTTTTCCCTGTGCTCTCACAAGACTATTGTTTTAAAAAGCTATTCTTAAATTCCATTTGCTGGTGTTGGAAGTCTTGACTTGCGAATATAGATAGGATTCACTTCAAACTTAACGGTTGATAAGGGTTTCAAATGAAACTGTCGCTTTTATGACTAGAGTGATTGAAGGAGATTTGCTTTTAGGACACATTTTACCTTAGCTTTGCTATGGCTTTTTGAAACCCATTGCCAAATTTATTCACTTCGGTCCAGAAATGTCTGGATCTTACTCGATAGTTCTTAGGTTTGATTGCAACACAAAAGGATTCTGTCGGTGTGTTGATGGTTATCTCTACACAAAAAAATAATATTCAACCTTTCTAAAATAAAAGCCAACTTTTAGTTGCAATTTTAGTTGTCTCCATGAAGGTTTATCTTTCCATAGGTTCATTCTTACAGGTTAATGTTTCCTTAATTAGTTTACTTTGACTTACAACATTATCATCAGTCTTTTACAAAACTCCTGATATGGACTTTGGGGTTGAGTTGGAAAACCTCTAAAAACATTATGTGTGGTTATCCAATAAATTGTTGTTGAACAGTTGTCTGTACAAAATATATTAGGTTATATGTTTCTTTTTTACTGATTTTTTTAAATTTTCACTGTTTTTCCGTCTTCACCGGAGTTCTAATGTTTCCAAAATTTTATGTGTATGTATGTTAACCTGTATGGAGTATATAAAGAATCAAATCTTTTTTTGTTGTTATAATACTTAACTGAAGGGAATCTTGGTGGTCTTGTTGAATAGTATTACCTTTTTTTACAGATGCAAAAACTGAATTCAAGAGAATTCAAGTGACAGTAAACTTTTTGTGGTATATGTAAAATAAAATGATGTTTATATCACTCCACAAAAAAGCCAGCCTAATGTAGGGTTAATAGAACTTGGATTTCAAAGCCAGACAGACCTTGATTTGAATGCTGGGTGAACCTTGGACAAATGACTTCATCTCTCTGTGCATGGGTTTCTTTCATCTTCAGAATAGGTATCCTAATCCAAGCAACTTCATAGGGCTTTTGGGAGACTTGAATGAGAGTAATGTATGAAAAGCACTGGGCACAGCTCAGGGTAAAAACCTTATAAGTGGTTCTAGTTAGTGTCATCAGGGAAAGCTTAAAGGGTTGACTAATTCAAACACGAAAAGAGTAGGTGGGCTTAAGTGGGGGAGAAATGTCTAGCAGGGGAAAGAAGACCATGTACCCTTTTTAGACATTAGTTTGAAATGGTTCTTAGATAATATGTTGAGGCTCCATAGATGTTAATTCAGTTTGAAGTAATAGTTGGAATCTATTGTTTTGTACTTGTCTTGTACTCTTTGAACAGACTTAGCTGTAAGACCTGACTTTTTGTGACATACAGGATTGTGTTTTAGGTGAAAATGACTGAATCACCTGAGTATTTGTGTATTAGGTATCTACTATGAGCAAGCCCAGGGCCAGGTGTTGAGGACACTGCAAATTAGATGCTGTCAGAGTCTTCAAGGAACTCTTCTAATGAGAGAGACAGGCAAGTACTTTACAGTGATAGAAGTGTTGTTCTTTGAAAATATACATGTTTATTTTGTGTCAAACATAGACACATTTGGGGTGAGTGGTGTACAAAACAAAATTTTGCCCTGGTGGGCATGTTTCTCAGTGAGGGGTGATAACAAATTATAGAATGCTTGGAGGTAAGTGCTTTGGAAAATGGGTTAGGTAAGAATTGCTGGGAGGATGTTGCAATTTGAAATGAGGTGAATTGGGTGAGCCTGTTTTCAGTGGTCATTTAATAAAGGCTCAAAGGGAAGAAGATTAGCTATATTAACATTTGGGGTAAAGCATTCCAAGTAGAGGGAATATTGAGTTAGTTCCAAGGTACATGAGACAGACCTAATGAGTGCTGCCCATTATGTCTAAAAAAATGGAATAAGCGTAAAAGAGTAATAGTAAGTTGATTTGGTGGGTGTAGGTCTCCTAGGATGTGTAGAGCTATTTATAAGGACTTTGCCCTGAGTTTTCAATAGAGGAATGACATTGCTTTCATCTTCAGAAGGATCACTCATTTTGTAGGTGATAGCAATAGAAGCTGAGAGACTTGTGAGGGAGCTAGTAATCCAGGAGAGAGATGTTGGTGACTTGTACCCAGGAAGTCATGGAAGATGCTGAGAAATAGTTGGGTATATTTCGAAGATCACACTACTATGATTTGTAGCGTGGGAGAGAGGAGTTGGTTTTTAGCTTAAGGTTTTTAGCCTGAGCTGTTAGGGAAATGGTATTAGAAAAGCAAGTTTTGGGAATAAATCAGGAGTTAGTTTTTTTTTTTTGAGACTAGGTCATACTATGTTGCCCACTGTACCATGGACTCAAGCGATCCCTAGCCTCAGCCTCCAGGTAGCTGGGATTACAGGCGTGTGCCACCACACCCAGCTACTTTTTGAAACTAGGTCTCACTGTGTTGCCCTTGGTGGGTCTTGATCCTGCAGAATCAAGCCATTCTTAGTCTCGGCCTCCCTTCTTAGGCTGGGATTAAAGGCACGCGCCCAACCAGGAGTTAGATTTTTGATATGGTAGTTTGATGTACCTGTAGAATTAATATTCATGTCTGGAATTCAGGCGAAAGGTAGTCGTGAGTTTAGGACCCACTCTAGAAAGAGAGAAGGACCCATGGTCTTTTTAAACTGTAGGATTAAAAGTTTTGTTAGACTGCATACTATAGAGCTCTTGAATGGCATCCCTAAACCTCTAACTGGAAGTTAGCATTTCTTTTGACTACTAGAGTAAGCCTCAAACTACAGTACCTCTGATTTTACTGCTAGTACAAATCACAAATATTTTAAAAATATTAGATACCAAAATGTTTGTTACATTAAGAGGCATATAAATTATTATGTCACACTTATTGGGGTTTTTTAAATTCCAGTGTAATTCTTTGTATTCTTTGTTAATCATGTATTTCATTTATATTTAAAAACACTGGGCTGAGAAAATGTAGACTGCATTGAACTACCAAAATACCTAAAGGAGAAACAAATCCTTGCATTCTGGAGCCATAATTCACAGGTTTAGAAACTTACCTCTTTTACTTAATATAATAATTGTGAATCTGGTCAAGTTTCCTAATGACTCTGTGCTTTGGTATCCTTTTAAAGTGAAGAATCAGCGGGGCGTGGTGGCTTGGGCCTGTTGTCCAAATGCTGGGAGGCAAGAGGTTTGGGAACGCTTGAATTCGTGGGTTCAAGACTACCCCGGGCAACAAAGGGAGACCTAGTCTCAAAAACACAGCTGGGTGCCTGTAATCCCAGCCACCTGGGAGGCTGAGGCTGGGTATCGCTTGAGTCTGCGATATCCTGGGCAACGTAGCGAGACCTAGTCGAAACAGGTAGGTAGGTAGGTAGATAATAAATAGATAAAGAAGAATCATAATTTCTGTGGAAGGTTAATGAGGATTTAAGAATTAGGACACTGGTAGCTCTTTAGTATTGCATGGAAAGATGCAGGAGCATGGTATGAAATGTATGGTGAATTTGGTAAAAAATAAAACTTAACTAGGAAAAAATAGCACATTCAAGTAAAGCACAAAGCTGTGGAGACAAGTTCTCCTAATTTACCTTTATTCCAGTAGGGGGTAGAGATGCTGAAGTGAGAGAATGTAAGTGGTCACCTGATTCCACATTTGATCTGAACCTCCAGTAGCTTCAGCAGCTGATAAATGAGTGAAATTTTGTTGTTATTGTATGAACGAAACAACTATGTGGTGAATGAGGTAAGAGTTTGTAGGCTATTGTACCCTTTTGGGTGTACTGAAGTACATAGGAAGCTAGACTGTTACTCAGAAGTATCCTGAGTAACAAAGCCTGATGACCTGTCTGGTACCAGGATAGAATATACCTTTACAGTATTCATGTTCTTCTTTACTTTTTTCTAGATTTCAGGGTAAGCAGTCTTCTACTGAAACATTAAGTCTTGAGCAACTGTTGATATATTTGTGTTTTCCTAAGAAATGTTCAAAATGCCAGGCATACTGTATACATATAAGATTATCAATCATACTGTCCTAGTTTTCTTAAAATTTTTTCTGCTACTTTTCACTGTAGTTGATTTGACTTATGGCTCCCACTTTAAAAATGGAAATGCATCTTGATTTTCAATTTTATAAATACTTGTAATTTTCTTAACCCTGATACTCAGTATTATTCCATGAGCCATGTCAGTTTTTGCATACACTGCAGAATAGTCATAAAGTGGGTGGCAAAAGATGACCTGATTGCATTAGAGAATCAAAAGTTGACCGGCTTCATCATTTCTGTTGATTCTTCTAGAGGATTATAAAGTAGCTTATTTTGTAAGAACTATAATTCTAAGGCCCTGGGAGACAAGTCATATTAGAAATTATATCTAATTTCTTATAGCTTACTCTTTTTTCTTTTTACAAAGAAAGTCCATTAGGATTAGGACTTAAGGAAAGGAGCATTTATTTTGAAAAAAATTTCAAACTTGCAATAATAATATAATGCAATTTATGCTATTAGTATGCTGCTATGGTGTTGATAGTATAATTCCCATATACTTTTCATTTAGATTGGCCAGTATTGAAATTTTGCCACACTTTTATCTGTATTTAACTAAATCATTTTTGGAATAAATTGCAGACATCATAACCCTTTACTCCTAAATATTTCATAGTAGTAGATAAGAATAAACATTCTCTAAAATTTAAAACCCAATGTGTATTTATCAGATTCAGGCAATTTAACATTTATGATGGTATTGTTATCTGTTCCGCTTTAAATTTTGCCAGTTGCCCCAATAGTGTCCTCTTTTTATTTTCAGTCTAGGATTACACATCACATTTAATTGTCATGTCAGTCTCTGAGGGTAGAACTTTAAATTCAAGCTTTACAGGTACCTTATTACTGTTATCTCTTGTACTAATCATGTGATATTTTAGAAATAGTAACAAGGCAGTTTGTTCAAAATGGTTTCTTTTTTTAGTGCAAAAGAGCAAGGTAGTGCAGATGTTTATAGAAGAAAAAGGTAAAAATTCTCCCTTCATATGTTAAATTTCTTCCCTACCCCACCTCAAAATTCAGGATATCCAGGAGGTAACATTTTTTTAAATTAAATAATTTATATATATATATCTACCTGGGGTTCACCTACCACCTCCCCTCCCTGACCGTTCCCTTACATTCCCCCCTCCCCAGTGTTCTTTAATTTGGTTGTTAGCTTGTTTTGACTTTTCCAGGAGGTAACTACTAATATAGTGTATACCTTTCCAGGTATTTTGTCTTACATAGTGAAATCATAATACTGTGCATATATTACCTTTTTCTGCTTGTTTAAATTCACATATATTTATCTTTTTTAACAGTTGGACAATATTCTATGCTGTGGGTATTCTATATTAAGTTGCTTCTTAAGGTATCTGGTTATCACTTTAAGTGTTTAAAAGAACTTTAGGTACCTTCCTCTTCCCCCCCAAAAAAAGGATCTTTGAACAACGTTGTGTTATAAGTGGGCGTGTCTTCTTTCAAAGATGTTTCTCCATAGGTTTAGTAAAGAAAATACATAAATAATTATACCTTGTTGTTTATCGTGTTGTCAAGATTTTTTTTTTTTAATTTGACACCTATAACTCTTTAAAAGATGTATTCTCTGTATTTTATTTTTCCTGTCTGGTGCTGATTAAGTAGCTTTTATTCCTGACCTACTTTGATTAATTTCTTGTTTATTTTAAAGAGAAACCTAAGGTTGTTTAAGTGCAGTCTTTTGAAAATGATTGGTTTGAAGCTGGCCAACTGAAAATTCCATAGATTTTTTTTTTTAAAGTCATATTGGGACTTATATTTGGAAATTTGTTTTAATGGATTTAAGTAAGAATTATCTTGTGTAAGCTTTGGTTATTGTATGCTACTAAGTGTTGTATTTGACTCCATTAGTTTTGAAATTGATTATAATGTACTCTGTATATAACTTAATATCTTTTTGTTAATTTTTTTGCTTTTTTTTTTACTATTTTTTTTTAAACTAATGTTTAACTGCAATGATATCTTCACCAATTGAATAAATATATTGGTCATTTAGGTGTAGGCTTAAAATTAGTCTGAATTCCTGTGTGTGTATGCTTTTATTTTAGGATGATTTTTTCTGTCAGATGTTAACATCTCACAAGTGAAAATATCCTTGGGATGGTATGAGTGTTACTAAGAGTGTCATATGCTGGACCTGCTGGGAGGTTTGTTTGTTGATAGCACTGCTGTGAACTTGTAAGAACCTAGAACAAGTGGTGGTTTCTGACTCTAGGTCTTTTCTGCTGCCCACTTCCTGCTAACTACCTATAGAGCCTCTTTTGGAGGAGAGCTGTAGATTCATTACCAGTTTTTGCTTTATGGTTAACTCTTTGGAGTCCCATGGACCAACATGTATTTTTAGTCTTTTGTCTGAAATTTGGTGAAGTTATTAATTGCATACTGTAATAGGAAGATGGTGTGCGATTAAAAATGTTTTAAACACATTTGCATGGATGTAAAGCTAACATTTCTTCACAAATTATATAGATGACTGCAAAGCCCTTTATATGAAAATCCATTTATTCTGATCTTGAGCTCACACACAGACTTTTAAAAATTGCCTGGTTAAAAATTACAACTTCCATTAGTTTATTCACTCTAGACTGAAATAGCTATGTCAACTCTAAAACATAATAAGCTACACACTTTATGGTACTGCTTCTGTGCTGAAAGTTAAGAATAATCTGTAGTAAAGACATGAATTTTGTACAATAAAATATTTTGTTAGAAATAAGTGAAAATGTGTTCCTGAATTTTTCCATGAGGTAACTGTAATAGGCACACCTTTAAAATTTACATTTACTATGCTCATTAAAAAATAAAACTTCAATTGGTGTATAATTCAGGAAACCAGTTGTGACAATTACAGAAATTAGTCTTTTGACAGATTAATAGTTTGTGTGAGTAGCAATATTAGAATATGAACATACTGAAACAGTGGTAGTTGAATATGAAGTATTTCTGTTATAGCATTGTGTGATTATAGAGATAGACCATCAAGAAATAGTTGGTACTCATCTTTCTCTACTTTTATTTCTTATTAGAGAAGATAATGATAGTATCAGAAGATACAAAATTGGGCAGGAACTGCATCCTGGCTGTGATTTTGCACATTTGTTTGCTGCAAGATTTGTTAATTATAGCTTTTGTGAAATGTACCTGTTGTCCAAGTATTTTATTTTCATGTGAATATTTTAAGATATAGGTACATTTTTTATAATGCAAAGCATCAAGAAATGCTGACATTTCATTGGAGCCTGCCTGTCTTACCAATCATAACTCTTGCATGCTTTATATTTGTTTGGTTCTGTTGCTAGGATCTGAGAGATTTTGTAGTCCCATGTACTATATAAAATCCAGTGATTATGAAGAGTATGTTATAGGGACTTAATCTTTTTTTTTTTTTGAAACTAGGTCTCACTATTTTTGCCCGTGGAAACACAGGCTCACTCATGTACAGGTGTGTGCCACCATGCCCAGCTGTTTTTTTGGAACTAGGCCTCACTACATTGCCCCTAGTGGAACTCGAACCGCGATCCCAGGTTCTGGCTGCGGCTTCCTAGACTGCCGCTTACAGGCATGTGCCACCATGCCCGGTCTGGGACTTATTCTTTTAAATAGAGAAATTCCAATAACTAATAGCTGGGTATATAGAAATACCTGCTTAATAAATGGTTGACGTGATCTGATTTTTCATGACTAGCATTGTTTAATTTCTGGTCCATGTGAATAGCAGCATTAATCATTACTAGTGTCTGTTGCAAGATACTCTTTTTTTTTTTTTTTTTTTTGGAACTAGGCCTCGCTACGGTGCCCCAAGTGGGACTTGAACCGCGATCACTGGTCCCCACTGCGGCTTCCTAGGCTGCCGCTTACAGGCATGAGCCACCATGCCTGGCCTGTTGTAAGATATTCTTAAATAACTTAACGGAGGAGGTCAGGGAATTGAGTGGTATGTGTTATGTCAGTGAAAGTGACTGGTGCTTGTATCACTTTTTAAAAATTGATTATATACTTTCATTGTATCAGATAACGTTTTGAATGCTTATTTTGTTGGTCTTGGTGGAGATGAACTATTAAATACTGTAAATCTCATGGTGATAATGAGTGCTGCTTTAGGGAGAATAACAACTTGTTTTGTGGCAGACCATTTCCTTTCTTCAACGTTTTTAATTGTTTTATACTTGTTTATTTTCCAGGATGGATAACCTAAACTATACCCCTATTCTTACCCTTGCATGTTTTGTTGTCTTTCTACTCAAATCTTTCATATCAGTAGTCTGATTTATCTCCTTATGAATGCTAGGGGCCGAAAGAAAGTGAGGAAACTATATAGATGGAGTGATTTTTGATTATTATTTAAGGCTATGACACTTAAAAATGGTAAAAGACTAAAAATTGAGACTTTTCTTGTCTCGAGACAGTTGATGCTTTTTATATTTAGCATACAAAATTTTATTTTAATTTTCTAAGCCTTAAACTGTATGAAACAATTACAAAGTTATATTTAAACTTTAAAAAATTATAATTGAACCATTGACATGATGTTTAGAAAAACTAGGTGCGATTGAACTTGTGACTGTTAATTTAGTCAACATTTGTTGAATGATAACCTTGTGATAAGGATTCAGAAGTAAGTACAATGAGCAGTTGGGTACAGGATGGTCTAGGCTATACACTAAAGGAGAGGTTACAGAGGGAAGCATATTCCTATATCCATTTCCAGTTAGATTCTTTATATTACCCAGTTATAAATTGCTGAACAATATATAAGGTGCTTAGTTTGTGTACAGAGTCATTATTATATTACCTAATGATTCCTCATTTCTGTGACTTTCAACTTCCCCACCCCTTTTATTCATACATTACCATGGTTTATCATAGATGTGGTTTTAAAGGATGAGGAGCTAGTGCCTCTCACTGCGCAGGTAACAGGAAAAAAGAAGGTTCAAGGAAGTCCAGGCTGTGCTCACTTGCTAGTTCAGTGGCAGTACCATACTGAGCAAAGCTCTCTAGCTACCAATTGGTCAGACTAACATTTTAGAAAAATAATATTAAATAATAGTATTTAGAATAGCTGCCATTCATAGTCAACTGGATTTCTATATTCTGAGTTGTTTGTGTTTTCTAGCAGTCTGCTGGATTAATCTTTAGCTGTTTATAGTAGTCTCCCCGTTTTAGCTTAGGGAATTTGTTCCAAGATTTCCAGCAGATGCCTGAAAGCATTGATAGTACTGAACCATATATATATATATATATATATATATATATATATATACATATCTGTGATACATTTATAAATTTATAAATCCTAATTTATAAATCAAGTACAGCTATAACTAATGATAAAGAACATTTATGACAATATTCTGTAATACAAAGCAAATATAGTCTCAAAATATTTCATTGCAAATAACATTTTTGTTTTTACTTTGACTCTAGGTAACTGAATCCAGAAAAAGTAAAACTGGTTAAGCAAGAACTGCTGTAGGAAATTCCCTAGTTGAATTGGTTCTTTCCTCTGACTTTGCAAGGATTAGAGGCCTAAACATCTCAGCAAATGTAGACCATTCAGATTTACCCTTTTTTAGTCTGAATTCTTTGATGGAAATGAGATGCTCGAACTTATTTTACTCCCATATGAAATTCAAGCCTTAGTTTTCATTCCATGTATCAAGGAAAACCAGGAGAGGCATATCAGTAGATATCTTGTCCTTTGTTGGGAAGAGTATTTATTTCATGTCCCTAAACCATGCTGTATTCCTGTATAGTATTGCTGTTCATGTTATTTTTATTATCAGTGTATGCTGTGTCCAAGTGGTGAAGCAATTCTAGCTCAAGGATGCTTTTAGGACTTGAGTGGCTTTTGGACAGATGAACAGAAACCACAAGTAGCTAATAATGAACATATTTGTGGAGTGTGAAGTGCCAGAGAGACATCTTTCCATTGCTGATACTAGGGAAGCAAAATAGTGGATTAACGGGAAAGGATACTGTTATGGTTACTTTGAAATAAGAAACTTGTATTTATCTTTCCTGTATGTGTCTTGATAATTTCCCTACTTGGATAGCTTCAGAAATAGGCCCTTATTACCCTTTACTTAGGCTGTTCTAAATTTAAAATGATTAAAACCCTAACTTAATGATTCTTTGACTCCAAAATTTGCATTAATCAGGTGCTTATTTAATAGTGAAACTGCAGGCTCACGTTGCGTGGGGTACCACAGACTCAAGCAATCCCCAGCCTCGGCTTCCCAGGTAGCTGGGATTACAGGCATGCACCGCCACGCCCAGCTATTTTTTTGGGACTAGGTCTTGCTACGTGCCCCCTGCGGGACTCGAGCCCAGATCTCTGGCCCCGGCGGTGGCTTCCTAGGCTGTCGCTTACAGGCTTGTGCCACCATGCCCGGCCTGAAAAAACAATTTAATGTAAGGAGTTGGTTAAAAGCGTTTTTAGAGGACTGAAAAAATTAAAAGTAGACACAGTGACATAGGAAGATAGGAAATAACTACCAACCCTAGACCTGGGAGAGAAAAAAAATGATGTGGTTAACAGAATGTAGATCCTTAAAGTCCTTGGAGCTCTGAAGTCTTTGAGTAGGGTTATTGAACTACTGGTGCTAGTGCCTGTTAGGAGACCATACTGGTCTGGATTTTGTGGAAATAAGATAGACAATCACCACCAGTGTGAAGTGCACTGATTGTCCAACACAGATAATATAACCAACAGAAAGGGTCAAGTTTCCTTTTACTCTCCTGTTTCCATCTGCTAGCATCGACTAGGTGCCTTTAGTGCCAAAGGATAAAAGTAGTCTGCAAAGTCCCAGTCATATCTTCACAAATAAGAGGAGAAAGTGTGAGCTATGAATTTAAAGAAAATATCTTAATAAATGACATACTTGAAACATACTGAAAAATGTCTGAAAACTCCATGAAGAAATGACTCCAGTGTATTTTCAGGAATCTGGGAGAGGTGAAAAAGAAAAGCATAAAGGTTTTTTGGATGAACATTATGAAGTTTATGGAGGCCTTTTTTTTTTTTTTTTTTTTTTTTTTTTTGAGACCTAGGTCTCGCTATTTTTGCCCATGGAACCTCAGGTCATGTTGCCTGGGGTAACACAGACTCAAGCAATCCCTAGCCTCAGCTTCCCAGGTATCTGGGATTACAGGTGTGCGCCACCAGGCTCAGCTATTTTTTGGGGCTAAGTCCTCTGTGTTGCCCTGAGCGGTACTCAAACCGCGATCCCTAACCCCAGCCACTTCAATGGGCTGAAGTTTACAGGCAAGAGCCACCGTACCTGGCTTGGAGGCCATTTTTTTTTCCCTTTCAAAGGTTGTTTTTTTGTTTCCCTCTCAATCCTTCCTGGAAGCCATTTTTTTTTTTTTTTTTTTTTTGGTGGGACATCTGGAACTTTTTAATATTTATTCAGTTCTTGATCTGGTACATATTACATTTATTTTTTTCAATTTCTAAATTTTCATAGAATTTATGCATTTATATATAATATGCTTTACATCATTTATTATTATTTTTGATTGCATGTATATATATGCAAACACATACATAAATATTACATCTGTATTTATTCTGATATTCTCCCATCACCTTATCACCTGTGTACCTTCTTTATCTCTTGTGTCTACCCCCTCTCCCGATTTTACTCTCCTCTCCCTTCTTTGATCTATGCTTCAGTTCTGTTGTCAGTTTTAAATTTTTCGAAATGTCTGTTTTTTCTAAGTCCCTCATATAAGTGAGACCATCGCATATTTCTTTTTCTTCCTGATTAATTTCTACTAAGATGATTCCTTCTAGCTCCGTCCATGTTGCTGCAAGTGACATAAGTCTGTATTCTTTGACTGATGCATAATATTCCATTGTATACCACATCTTATTCAGTCATACATCGGTTTTGGGGCATTTGGGTTGTTCCTATATCTTGGCAGTTGTAAATAGTGCTGCAATAAATATGCTAGTACAAGTGTCCTTTTTTACTAGTGATTTTGTATCCTCTGGGTATTTTGCCCTCCATACAAGTGGAGGCCATGTTTTAGTGTGAATTTCTGGCTTTTGTTTACCTTGATCTTTTGGCATCATAGGTGTAAAAGACTGAGGAGTGAAGAATAGAACTTTATTAGATTACAGTAAAATCTAGTTTATAAAAAGTAGGAACTTGGTGTATATGCTTCAATTTAGGATTGTTTACTACCCAATAGGGGAACAAGGTCTTTATTACTACACCTATTTTCAAATAGGAGACTACTGTTAATCAAAGAGACTTACAGATGTGTACTTCAGATTGCTGACAATTCCCATTTATTGAGTATAACTATAAGGAAGATTTTTAAATAGATACCTTTATTTCATCCTCTGCAATACAGTATGTACTAGTTCAGTTTTATAGCTAACCAGATTAGCCACTATTTCTCTTAGTAACAAATTCTAAAATGTTTAAGAAATTAGAATCAAAGCAAAGTTGACTTTTAAAGATTTTGCTCTTGCGCTATGAATTATACTGTGATGTCCCCAATCTAGTGTTTTAAGAACACATAATGGGGGCAAGAAGAAATTGGAAAATGTGTTCTGGGCAGAAGTACTAGAAAGACCCTAGAAGAGAAAGCTTAGCCTGAACTGTGTAGTTCTTTCTCACTAATGAGGTATGATGTTTATACGGTGTTGACTTTGATTTTCAGTGCTTTCATCAATGTGGATGCAGACATGAAAATAAACTATTGTTTGACTTTTAGATATGATACAGGCTAATACCCAAATATTATAATCCTTCTGTCCTTTGCTTTTTCTGTGAGCAGTGTATCTGTCTTGTCAATTTGCAATAGTTCTGTGTCATAGAGCATAAGAATTGACCTCTTCTAGTGAGTAACTAATGGTACTAATACCCTTCTGTGACTGCTAGAACATTTTAAACTATAAAGGACCTGTGAGCTAAGGCGTGTACCAACTCTGCATTTTCTTAAATTCTGGTGTAGTGTAACTCACATTTGAGATGTAAAACAAGCAAGAAAGTCCTGATAAAATTCTATTTTAAAAATTGTCTTTAAATTTATAATGACTTGTTATTTGGTATCTATAAGTGGAATCTAGTACACAAGGTTATGCACAAAATACTTTTTGCTGTTTTTATATTTACTCTAAGAATACAAAATGTTTTCATAGCAACTAAAAATTTAGCACTGTGGTGCCTTATCCCAAAAGATTTAAGTATTTGAGCCGGGCGTGGTGGCGTGTGCCTTTAATCACAACCTACGAAGTGAGACCAAGGCTAGGAATCGCTCTAGTCCGCAGGTTGGAGACCCACCCAGGGCAACACAGCAAGACCTAGTCTCAAAAAATAGCTGAGCGTGGTGGCGCCCGCCTGTAATCCCAGCTACTTGGAAAGATGAGGCTGGGGATTTCTTGAGTCGGTGATACTCCCAGCAACATGAGCCTGCGGTTCCCCAGGCAACAAAGTGAGACCTAGTCTTTAAAAAAAATGATTTAAGTATTTAGAATATTGATAATCTCCTTCTCAAATACAGACTAGTTCTATATCTGTTGTTTTTAAGTGAGTTTCTTGCCACAGTCTCCGCAAATTAAATCACCCTAAAGTAGAACTATGTGTTGATGATCTTTAGCAAAAGGTAATTTATAGAAAATATTTTCCATCATAGTGTAATGTTCGTTGTGGGTACATATATATGATGTTGTTGTTGTCTACTAGTGAGCGAGATTCTTGTAACCACTGAAATATAATATAAACCAGATGGGTGAATGAATCCTGGTCCTTTTGCTTGGGTCAGGGGATTAGTATACAACCAGCTGATTTTGTCGCTAGGTACCCCTTTGGTTGTTGTTCATTTATATACTTACTGAATCCTGGAATCAGCCATTCCTTCTGCAAACTTGGGTTCCTTTTGGTGAAAATAATTGTTTAAAGACCATAATCTAGACAGTAGTTGTGCTGCTCCTGGTTTGTAGGTCATTAGTGCTTACTTAAGCCGTTTCTTTGTAGTTAGTTAGGATCTATGCACACATACATATATATTATATAATATATATTATACATATATATTATATATCATATATTATATAATATTATAATATATAATATATAATATATAATATATATGTATAATATAATATTATATAATATATAATATATATATTAAATATACGTAAATTTTAGAAAAAAACTTCAAACTGATCTTTCTGGTTCACATTTAAGAGTTACATATTTTGAAGCTTTTATCCCTTCTTTTATACTGAAAATCTTAATTCCTAATGGCATTAATAGAATAATTTATTTGCTTTATTTATGAGTTTCATCAGTAATACCAGTTATTATAACAGGACTACTAAATGCAGTCTAATATTTTTATATATTTTTTTCTGCAAGTTTATAGTCCAATAAGGGATGTGCAGTCAAGACTGTTTAGTTTATCTTTTCCTTATATGTTTATACCTTATATGTTATCTTTGGTTAGACACATTGTTAATTTTTTTATTGAAGTAGCACTGTATTATAACAGTTAGAAATTTCAGTTGTTCATTGTTGAGCTTCAGCATGTATACTACATGAAAGTTGATGCACAACTTTATAGTTGGAATTTCTAGAAATCACTTTTTTGGGCAAGTATATTGAGAGAAGATAAACACCTGCAAAAACATAGGGAGAGCTCTCAATCACTTTTTAACTTATTGAAAATACACTTTACCTGACTAAAGTTACTACAATAAAAGAATGTTGAAGGAGGTATGTTTTTCATCCTT
Source organism: Uropsilus gracilis (assembly GCA_004024945.1). Classification (NCBI taxonomy): domain Eukaryota; kingdom Metazoa; phylum Chordata; class Mammalia; order Eulipotyphla; family Talpidae; genus Uropsilus; species Uropsilus gracilis. The sequence goes on along the minus strand of PVHY01012973.1, from coordinate 15,806 downwards.
TGTCTCCATTGACCAATGATTGTTTCAGTTTAATTGAGCCTTCCATTTGAAAATAAAAGCATAGTAAGTGTACTGTTTTGTGTCTTGCCTTTTTTATTTAATGATTATCTTCTGGAAATCATTTCAGAACATTGTAAAGAGATTTTTCATCATTACTTTATAGTGCTTCATGTACTTCATTGTATAGATCTATCAGTGACAGATTTTGTTGATGGACATTAGGACTATTTCTAAAAAGACTTTCTAGTCTTATCACATGGATCACCCTTGCATTTTATTTAAATCCCATTTTTCATGAAATTATGAGCAGTGGCATAGTCAAATGTATTATAATTCACAGTAATTCTACATTATCATTGACTTTGCTTTGTGAAAATAAGTATTTCAAGATTTTTTTTTTAAGGCATGGATATCTTTGCCATACTTGTACTTATGTGAGTTGACTTTTACACCTCAGATACTAATTTGCTGTTTTTTTGAAAATGCTTAAACTTTCCACAAAACTCTGAGAGTACATTACTATTTTTATTTATGTAAGCTTTTGGTCTTAAAGGAAACTGAATTTTTTTTTTTGTTTTGTTTTGTTTTCAGGGTATTTTGATTTCAGCTTGGTATTGCTATGCCAGACCTATTCGTGAGTTGCTGTAGTCATTATTACTAAGTAAAATACAGTCTGTGGATATTTTTGATATTGTAGCAAAATAGCTTGCTTGTGAAACAAGAAAGAATAAAATTCTTTTCAGAAGTACTTTTTAATACACCCACAAAAAAGAGGTGTATTAAAAAGGTCCTGAATTTTACTCTTTGTATGTATAAAGAGAAATCTCATGTTTTTAGCTTTAATCATATGCTTTTTTGTTGGTTTTTTTTTTTTTGAAGGTGACTTTTAAGGACCTCATTTGCAGGAAAATCTATAACTAAAATAATATTTTATATACTATATAATTTATATTTATATAAAGTATTTTTATATTTATATAATATTTTATATTTATATGTGATATATAAAGCAATATTTTTGTGTTCTGCTTAATGTGGGTAAGCAAGAGTAGGACTGGAAGGCTGGTAGTACTCAGTCTAATAAAATACAGGTGTGGATTAAACACAGGTGAGTCATATCCTATAATCTGTAATAAACCATCTTTCTCAGATTCTTAGTATTCTACACTGCTTTCATCATCCTCAAAGAAAACCCCAGTTCCAAATGAGAAAAAACACTGATTTCTTGTATCTAGTTTAGGAGTTTCTTGTATAGACATGATCATCAGGACTCTCTATCAACACTTCAGTTATTCTTTATTTAACTATACAGCCACTTATGTAGCTATACATTGAATCAAACTAGATTTCTCTGCAGTTTTTTACTTTTAGCTCCCAGTTCTGTGCTAGTAATTTGTTTGCTAATGAATATTTGGCTTAAAGAGCAAGGATTCTGTAGATACTGGAATACTTGTAGCTTTGCTTCCTCTGACAAGGTTTTCTTTATTTATAAAATGGTAACACATGGCATCCCATTCATAGGCTTAAGGAGTAATGAATTAGATGTATGTAAAGCATTTATAATGGTTTCGAAATGAGGGCTATAAGACAATAGTATAATGTGATCAGGTCTCTAAGAACTTTTCTCAATTTATTGTCTAGCACTGTAAGTGAATTTCAGCATTTTTGAAATGTTCAAATTAAATCTCCATACCTCTAAATTTATGAATCTTGGAAAAAGCAGATTGCTTTAGCAGGAATACATAATTCAGTTTACCCAGGTAAATTATGCAACTACTTTGGAAGTCAGGTTTAGAAATAGATTTCAGGTATAAATTTATTAGATTTATATATAGATTTCAGGTATACAATTGGTAACATTTGGAATGATATGGACTGTGAAATTCAATAAAATACATTTGAACTGTTTACAAACTGATTTCTTTATTTGAAGAAAATTAGCTATACTTTTGTATTTAGACACTCCATAATAAAATAAAATTTCAACTATTTAGAAGTGTAGGAATAGATGAATTTGACATTGAGGGAGAGTTGCTATTTTGTTATTGTAAATCAGAAGTAGTGCTTTGATCAGATTACTTCTTGTGAGCTTATGTAATTTTAATAATATCCTTTTTATTATCAACTTTTCCAGATTCAGTGTGTTTACACAAGTTTCTTATCAATAGAAATTTTCTGTAGTTGAACTCCAGATATAACTAAGCATAGATGCTCTGCTAGTTCAAGATGTGGACATGAAGCAAGTGAGAGATAGTATTTGTATCTATTAAAAGATTTTAAGTTTATTGGCAGTAGTTCAGGTTAACATATTTATCCCAAAGTGCTTTCCCTAAAGTTCCAAGGCCAATGAAAGCATTATAGTATTCATGACTTCATTGTCCACATAAATAACACATATTTCTTATCAGTGTTCTAATCCACTAATCCTCATGGTTCTTATTTTTTGTTTTTCCACAAGTAAGTTTTGAGGTATTTACTTCTTTTCCTTTGAGAATGCTTGGAATGAGGAAGCTAAACTGTTGTTATTATTAAGGAATTTCTTTGATTTAAAAAGTAATGAGAACCTATACTGGGAATGAGAATGATAGGCCCAGGGAAGATTATACACTAAGGTCAAAATGTTGATTTTGTCTTGTTACTTAACTCTAGTTTATAAGCAGGAATAATTATAAGCAGGAATAATAAGTGCATGTCAATGCTGTATGTGATTGTCATAGGGATATGATGTAGCAGTCCAGTTTAGTAGTAGTTACTGAAATGGTAAGGAAAGGAACAGGAAATTAGGTATTACAGTGCTGCATATATAGTTGAACCTAAGATAATTGTCAAGTAAATAAAAGGGAAGACTGGGCATGGTGTTGCGTGCTGGTAACCAGCAGCCTAGGTAGCCGCAGCGGGGACCAGGGATCACGGTTCGAGTTCCACCGTAGCAAGACCTAGTTCCAAAAAAAATAGCTGGGTGTGGTGGCACATGCCTATAATCTCAGGTACCTGAGAAGCTGAGGCTGGGAATTGCTTGAGTCCGTGGTACCCTGGGCAACGTGAGCCTACGGTTCCATGGGCAAAAATAGCGAGACTTAGTCTCAAAAAAAAAAAGCGAATAAAAGGGAGACTAACGTGTTTGAGAGGATTAAGGAGTGAGGTGTGTGTATGTGTGAAGTCAAGGCATCTATTTCTTACTTTCTGTCCTTTTAAATTACTATTTTTTGGAGACTAGGTCTCACTATTTTTGCCTGTGGAACTGCAGGCTCACGTTGCCCATGGTATCACAGACTCAAGCAATCCTCAGCCTCAGCTTCCCAGGTAGCTAGGATTACAGGCGCATGCCACTACGCCCAGCTATTTTTGGGGGAGCTAGGTCTCGCTGTGTTGCCCTGGGTAGGACTTGAACCATGATCCCCAGACCCGGCCACAACTTCATAAGCTGTTGCTTACAGGCACGCGCCACCATGCCCGACTTCCTTTGAAATTATTTTTACTGAGATAACATTAGTTTGCAACATACACACATTCTAAAATTACATTTTCTCACCCCATCAACCACCTACTGTCTAATCACAATCCACCATCAACCAAGTAGGTCCCTGCTATCCAATCTCATCCCTATTCCTCTTCATGTAGGACCCTCCATGCTGTTGTTAAAGGGTTTAGGTTTTCTAACATAAGTTCCACAAATGAGTGAAATCATATAGTATTTGTCTTCCTCCTTTTCCTTTGAAAATTGCTCCTATAGATCATCCTTGTCACAAATGGCAAGATTTCATCTTTTTTATGACTTAAGTAGTATTCCAATGTGTATAGGCTTTTTAAAATTTTTTATTATGTCCTTTTTCTTTTTTTAATATTTTTTTATATTTGTATTTAATAATGTTTAAATTTTTTTGTGGGAAGAAAGCAAGTTACATAGATAGGTATACATATTACAATACCTTAATTGTGAAATTATAACCATGCAAAATAATATATTATTTACTGATGTGTGATTTAAAAGTTTCAAATACCACTGGAATGTCAAACATCAAATCCAGCATACTAATTATTATTTCTGGAAATGTATAATGGGGAATAGGATAGAAGAGATATCCACAGAGAATGTCAACCATCTCTGTGATGGTTGTTCTTTTTTTTATTTAAATTTTTTTAATTTGCATGTATATGTGTATTTATGTTACATTATTGTGTTACCCAGGGCTTTCCCATTTCACTAACACCTGTTAACCATCCTGATCTTTTGTGCTCTGCCTCCCCCACCTTCTTCCCCCTCCTCCTTTCTCACTCCATGGTTGAGTCCCATTGGTTGTTTTTATTTTTTCTTATTCGTTTGTTTTTCCCTATATCCATCATATAAGTGAGACCATCCTGTATTTCTCTTTTTCTTTTTGGCTTATTTCTGCTAATATGAATCTTTCTAGTTCCATCTATGTTGCTGCGAATGACATTTGTTTGTCCTCCTTGATTGATGCATAGTATTCCATCGTGTATATGTACCACATTTTTTTTTTTTTTAGCCAATCATCTGTTTTGGGGCATTTGGTTTGTTTCCAAATCTTGGCAATTGTATACAGAGCTGCAATAAACATGCGTGTAAGGGTGTCCTTTTGAATTAGTGTTTTCGATTGTCTTTTTTCTTACATTGTTATATACCCCAAAATTTCCCCACCATGTCACCTGTTAATAGTCCACCCTGATCTCTTGTGCTCATCTCTTCCCTGATTTCATCCTTCCTCCCTCCTCTGTTGCTCTATGCTTTAGTACTGTTATCAGTTTGTTAGTTTTAACTTTTTCTTGTCTTTTGTTTATTTTCCCTGTATCCCACATATAAGTGAGACCATCTGATAGTTAAGCTTTTTCTTTCTGGCTTATTTCAGCTAACATGGTTCCTTACAGCTCCTTCCATGAGTTTGTATTTTTTGATTGCTGAATAATACTACACTGTGTAACTATATCACAACTTTCTGATCCATTAGATTTGGGTGTTTGGATTGTTTCCATATTCTGGTTATTGTAAATAGTGCTGCAGTAAACATAGCTGCAGATTTCCTTTTGAATTAGTGTTTTTGTATCCTTTAGGTGGATTTCCAGAAGTGGAATCATTGTTATCAAATGTTAACTCCCACTTTTAGTAGTTTGAGGGTCCTTCACACAGTTTTCTGTAGTGGTTGGGACAGGGTATATTCCCACCTGTAGTGTAGAAGTGTTTATTTTTCTCCACATCCTTCCCAGTATTTATTGTTGCCCTGTTTTTGTTTTTTTAATTGACCCATTCTTACCAGTGTGAGGCAGTAGGTCATTATGGTTTTAATTTTCATTACCTTGATTATAAGTGATAGTGAACATCTTTTCATATGCCTCATTTGTATTTCTTCTCCGGAGAAGTGTCCTTTAAACTCTTCTGTCCATTTTTTGACTGGGCTTTTTTCTTTGTTCTTTTTGAGTTGTGTGACCCTTATCAGTTGTTGTATGGAGTGCAAAAATTTTTTCCCATTCGGTTGGATGTCTCTTTGATTTTGGTTATTGTCTTTTTTGCTATATAGAAGCTTTTTTGTTTGATTAATCCTAGCTGTTTGTGTTTTCCTTCATGATAGGTCCTGAAAGATGTTTCTGCCTGTATCACAGCTTTTTTTAAAAATCTATTTATTCATCATTGGGCACTTGATTCTTTCCCTGGCTTGGCTATTGTGAATATTGCCACAGTGAACATAGGGACTCAAGTCTTTTCAAGTTAATGTTTTCATGTTCTTTGTGTAAATACCTTGAAGTGAGTACTGAATCATAACAGTTTTTGAGAAACCTCCATGCTGTTTTCCATAGTGACTACAGCACTTTACATTCCCACTGACAGTTGATGAGAATTTTTTTCTCCACATTCTTGACAATTTGATAAAGCCATTCTAACCATTGTGAAGTGAAATCTCATTGTGATTTTTATCTGCATTTCTCCAATGATAAGTGATATAATAGAACATCTTTTCATGTGTTTACTGACATTTTGTATGAATTCTTTGGTGAAATATCTCTTTAGATTCTCTGCCCATTTTAAAACCAGGTTGTATATGTTTTTGTTGTTGTTTTGAGTGGTTTATATATAATGGTTATTAATCCCTTGTTTGAGATGTTGTTTGAAAATATCTTGTCCAATTCCATCAGCTGCCTTTTTGTTTTAGTGTTCGTTTCTTTTGCCATGCAGAAGCTTTAAATTTGATATGGTCCTATTTGTATGGATATGCCTGTTTCTTTTGCTGTCAGAGACAAATCTATAAAGACATTAAAGAACAGTGTCAAAGATCTTTTTATCTATTTTGTGATTTATGGTTTCAGATTATTCGAGTCTTTAATCCATTTTTGCATTCATTTTACTATATGGTATAAAGATCATGATCTAATTTCATTGTCTTTTTTTTTTTTTTTTTTTTTTTTTTTTTTTTTTTTTTTTTTTTTTTTTTTTTTTTTTTTTTTTTTTTTTTTTTTTTTTTTTTTTTTTTTTTTTTTTTTTTTTTTTTTTTTTTTTTTTTTTTTTTTTTTTTTTTTTTTTTTT
>PVHY01012972.1:26442-42855 GCA_004024945.1 Uropsilus gracilis | reverse complement strand
TGAAAGCAGTTAAGGAGTTTGCAGATTTGAACTCCGTGTTGGAGTTTGCTTTGCTGAGTTTGATTTGTGTCTGAAAGAGGCCGTGCAAAAGTTAGGCCTGAGAAGAAAGTGAACTTTGCTGGTTTGGCACCATGGAGTTCCTGCTACCTGAAGGTGACAAGGAGAAGACAGCATGGAAGACAAGGAGGAGCAGTCAAAGAAACATGTCTTCAAGCGTCTGGAGATGGACTCTGGACATTGGTGAGATGATCAGGACTGAGAGACTGAGGATTTTGGAGCAATCTGGGAAAGGACTTTGGACAACACTGAGAAAGGTTTTGGACAATGTTGTATTCTAAGTCTTACATGTTTCTTTTGTAATTATTAGGATAACTAAAAATCACTTTGTTAGGAATAAATTAGTCTGCACTGCACTGATAGTCTTACATTGGTTTGGTATTTTGGTTAAAAAGGCTGGGGATGGTGGTAAGAACCCACGAGTGGAAAGTTTAAACTGTGTTTTAAAGTTTTTCTTCTCTGCAGTTTTTGAAACTGAAAGCAGAGAAAAGCTTGGTAGCTGATGTTTGCATATTAATGGTAAAGGTGATCAGTGAAAATGCTAATAAAGAGCGTGTAGCCTGCTTTAGAGAGAGAAGCAGGCAGATAGCTGTATCCAGTTAAGGTTAAAGGTGGATGCAAAGGAACTGCTTGGGAGAGAGAAGCAAGCAGATAGGAGTAAACAGCTAAGTAAAGTCAAAAAGTCTCTTTTTACCATTTCAAAATCAGGTCCAAAAGGGTGCAGAATCCTCCAACCAGCAAACCACATGCAAAATGCAACTTCTGTCATCCAGGTTCCCTCAGGTTCCTACTACCTGCATGTAGCAGTTGCCAGTTAAAATGCAATTTAGCAACAGGGTTTATTACAAGGGGATATTAACAGGGAAAACAAAAAGTCCTTAAAGTTACAAGTGGCAGTTATCTTACCCCAGTCACCATTTTCAGTCCCAAAGGTCCTAAAAGACATATGCCCCTTTGCCCCTCCAAACCTGAGGCAGGCATTCTGCAAACTCCAGTCTTTTTCCGAGCATCTTCTCTTTGCTTCTCTCTCTAGTGTTCTGAGCTGCTCTGCTTCTCCAAGGCTCTTCAAACTTCTTTAACAATTGCTGATCACAAATCAGCTTTCCAAATCCCTGGCCATGTCCAGATACCAGCACACTATGCCACCTTGCTGCAGTGCCACACTCTTTACAGCAGCCACTTTTACCTGCCACCATAGCTCCTTGCTGCTATCTGTTCAAATTTCTAGGAGGCTTCTGTCCAGACTGGTGTTAGAGCTACTCTACCTGCCTTGTCATTCTCATGTCTCTCCTCTCCCCAAAAGTCTTGTGTTTTATCTCTGCTCCTTTACTCTTTATCTTTCTCTCCCCTCTCCCCTCCCCAAAGCTAAAGATTCCAGTTTCCCTCTACAAACCCTCTAGGTGTTACATTTTCTCTTCCCCTCCTGGAATTTCCAACAAAGTATCTTATCTTGTTTACACCAGTACCCTTATCTTGTTTAATCCATCTTTCATCTCTGTGTTTTCTCAGATGCAACTAATGTCATCGATGCCTAAAATTTAATACTGACCATATTGGGATCCCAAATTCATATGGTAAAGTGACATGGGTGCTCTGATAATGGGTATATTTTGTTGATATACGTGCAAAGAGGTATGAACTTGTTTCCTCTCAATTATAAAAATGTTGTAATGTACCTCTAAGGAAAATGGGGGAATGAATAAAAATAAAGATTTAAAATTTCAGAAAAAAGTTTTAACTCAAAGTTAATAAATACTTCTATAATTTTTTTATTAATTTTTCTCTGGCATTACATAAGAAAAAAAGCCCTCAAAACTATTGTATAATCTTAGACGAGTAAACATTTGAGTTTATATGAAATAACAATTGTTTCTTTAAAACCATTTTTTTTTTTTTTGGCTACAGTTTTGTTTTTCTTGTCATTTCCTTTTGCTTTGGCACTTTAAATCACACAGATTTTTCTGTCTGTTCATTGTAGAAAGGCTCCTGTCAGGGGTAATCTTTAATAAAGAAGCAGTTACAGTTAAATACACAGTAAAGGAAATGTTGGAAAATGAGCCCACTGAGCTGTCATAGACCTGAAAGGTGCGAAGGGGTTATAAGCTTAATTATGTTCAAGCACACTGGGACTTCCTCTTTCCAGAGTTGATAGAAAAAGGGGCTGGATGACAGCTTAATAGGCTGCCCTTTACTGGCCCTTGTATGTAAGTCAGGAGTGTGCTCCAAGTGGGAATACACAAAAGAGAAACATTTTGTAGAACAAAGACCACTCACTGCACTCAAAGACACTACTTGTTATTTAAGTAACAAGAGAAAGGTGGATACAACCTAGTGGCAAAGAAGGGGAGAGGTAATTTTTTTCAGAAAGAACATGCTACTGGTTTTGTTGAGAAAACAGAGTCATCTGTAGTTCTGAAAAATTGAAAAATTATATAATTGATGATATGAAGAGACTGAGCAAAGGATTTGAAGTTTCAGTAATGTTGAAATCTCCATTATAAATTATGATGCTTAGGGGTTTTTACAGAATCCAATTAGAGTAATATAAAAATTATGCATAATTTGGAAAAATCCCTTTAGCTCCCAAAGGGAATTCTGGGCTGTGTTTCAGTGACTATTTGACAAAATATAATCTTTCGCATGACATCTTCAACATAAACTCAGGGGATATTTTTGCGGTTTTTATTTCCCCTAATCAATAAACATTCAGAGAATCCCAAGGGGGGAATTCCTTCTTTCGTCATATGAAATTTTGTTTCAACTGTGATACACATTTTATATGATTTGGGAAAGAAAGACATGAGCCATAGGTCAAAGCTAATCACGGGAGAAGTTTCGGTTTTATTGAGTGTGGAGCACACTTATATAGAAAGGTGTCCATGGGAGTGTTTTATGTGGCTGTGGCTGATTGGGTGAGGTGTTGGCTCTGGCAGGGAAGAAACAGGGAAAAGGAGGCTGGTGGGGGTCATGTTCCTGCTGGGGAACAAAGGAGGCCAGTGGGGGGTCATGTTGTCCCTGCTAGGGACAGCAACTTCATAATTTGAGTGTGTCTGGGTGTAGAGGATAACTCCCCAGGCCACCTCCCTCCCTTTCACTTGAACTTCATCTTTGGGCTGGCTTGTTGATTAGTTTAATAACATATGTACTCAGTCTGTCTTGTTTTAAATTCTAAAGTAAAATAAAGTGAACCATGCATATATATTTTATGTTGAAAATGATCTGGGGCATTCAGGAGAGGGAAGAGGGAACTTCATGTAAAAAGGAGGTGATGACTTTATCTTTTACTCTGAGAGTAAAAACAGGAGTTTCTTAGATAGGGAGGACTTTTTACTGGTGAAAATACACCTAGATAATATCCCTAATACACCTAGATAATAAAGAAAATCTGTGTCTTTCTAGATCATAAAAGTGGGAACAGTTACTGCTTCTTCAGTTAGAAAACGGAAGCATGACTGAGACAAGAACTCTTTCTAGGCTCTTTCATTTTCCTAATTTAGAATAAGCTGTATCCTTTAAATAATGGTAACATACTTTCTAATACTCATAGGGCTTTGACTGCCCTTAGTTTCCCCATGCCCAAGTGACTTTTAGTGGAAGAGTTGTACTTCAGGCATATTGAGAAGACTGTTCCAATTATTTTTGGAAAAAAGATGTTTTAATATATTTTCTCTAAGCAACCTTTAATGCAGGGAAGGAACACGCCCAGTTTTTATGATGAAGAAACTTAATAGTTAAAGCACTAACTTAACACTGAGAGATCTTTTTAAAAAATCCAAATAACTAGGTACTGATTGTCCTCTTAGGTAATCAGCAAAGCCAATAGGCTTTGTTTTGCTTAATATTGCTGTCTTTCTTTTATGGATGATTTTGACCCAATGCAAATTTCTCATTGGTGGTCAGTTAGTTGGTTTGCCATGCTGCTATATTTGAGGATGACTTTGCTGATCACCTGTATTACCAGTTCAAGTTATTGGTTGATAATATGGATATTAGTTCTATCTAATTTGTAAAGTACTTCACAATTTTCAAAGAGTTTATATATTTAACTTAATTGATCTTTCTAATAATTAAGTGATATAGGTAAGAATAGTTTTGATTTTTCATTTTTATGAATAAGAAAATTAAGTCTCATTGTAGTAGAGTATTTCAAGGTTAACCAGCTAAAAAGTTAGAGCCTTGACATTTTAATTCTTGTTGACTTAAGTTTTATGAATTTTTATTTTTTATTTTCATCCTCTGGTGATTAATTCATTCATTTACTGAACATTTATTGAAGATTTACTATATTTCAGGTATGATGCTAGATGTAGGTGCAAAAATCATGTAACATGGCTCTTGTCCTAAAGTGTGATGAATGGTGTGAGTCATTTTTCAATGAGGAATTTTCCTCTGCTCTCCTTTATGAGTTGTCTTTCAAGAGTTGCCTTTATTTACCAAGCTGCTTCCTCCCATTCCTCCCCTTTTAAGTCTTATCTGTTTTTGATCTTGTTCCCACCACCCATTGAAAAAACACTTGACAAGGTCACCAATGAAAACCATGTGACCAAATATAATGATAATTCTAGGCCTTTATTTCACTCAGTGATTTACCATTCTGTAATCCATTTAACTCACTGCTTCTTGATTTTCCTCCTTTACAGTCTATTCACTATAATTTTTTATAATTCCTTTTTTGCTATTGTCCAGTTCTCTCATCTCAACTTGTTTATCTCTTTTTTCCAACCTCCTAGACTGGTGTGCTTCTGGGTTCAGAGTCTACTTCCTCTTTATTTACTGATTTCACTTGGTTCATGGTCTTAAAATACATATTCACATTAGTGACTTCTAAATATTTGTCTTCAATCATGGCATTTTCCCAATTTCATATTTATGTCTCCAGTTTCCTATATGACCTCTCATTTGTAGAAAAGTTATCACAGACCTACATGTCTAAACTTTAAATTTCATCTCTTAACCCTACCACAAAACTGTTCTCCTCCAGTGGAGAGTTCAGTTTTCTCCACCATATTATGTAACTCACTTCATTAATCCTGATCCCTTCAAACCTGTATTTTTATATAGGATTGGCTCTTGTCATTATTTGGCGTTCAATTTTATAACTACGTATTTGCTCATTCTCTTTTAATGAGTGAATTAAAGTTTTACAAAAATAGAATGGAACAAAAATATGAATCTTTTCTGTCTTAGACATTCTTTTCTGGGCGCTTTGTAAATATTGTACTTATAGCAGCACATTAAACTAGGTTTTATCTTTATCTCATCGATGAAAATCACAGAAGTGAAAAGATATCTGGAGATCTGGATTCCAAGTTGAATAATTAGTCCAAAATTTATCCTTTTCCACTTCATTCATCATTACAAGTTATTAAATAGCACTACTGTATAGTGGATAAGTTGATACAAACTTATTGTTATATAACACTATTTTTTCTGCCTAATAGATGAAAATTCAGAGGACCAGGTGAATTTTCCAGAATCAGGCAGCTAGAAGTGTTGAACAAGGGCTTCAGACCCTGGACTTTTGACTGGGCTCCGTTTTTGCACAATCATAAGATTTCTATAATAAAGATGATCTCACTTTAGGTGACTTTCATGTTCTTCATGTATTATTTCACTTCTTTTAAACTGACATTTTTGACTTCAACATTCAGCACTAAACTTTTCAAAATCGAATCATTAAACGTGCATCATAATTTATGCAGGTTTAATCTTTTGCTAAACTTTTTAATATTTGTGTAACTTGTAATTGCAGAAGAACTGAAATTTGTTCTTTCATATATCCACTTTTTATAGTACAAAGTACAACCTGCCTCTAATCAGGAATAGTTTAACATTCAGGTATAATTTGCTGGATCACTGATTCATTCCCAGGTTAGAGAAAAAACCCCAGTTGAAATATTTGCTTATTATAAGAAAAGTGAGGTAATTTACTGGAAACCTATAAAAATGTGGGGTTTTTGGTCCTTAGTGCACTAAGTAATTTCCACTTTAATTAAAGGATTGAATTTATAATTAGGAAGAACAAGGCTTAATAGGTTTGGAAGTTACAGAAATAAATTGGGGACTTAAATTGCAAACTAATATTTCACTTTTAATTGTACGAATCCATAAATAAATGTTATACATACAGAGTTATGCATATATAAACATGCAAATAAATAAAAATACATGTATAAACATGCAAATGGGGAGATACAAATCAAAATCCATCCAAGAAGCAAAGTTAAAATAACTTCTATGCATAATATTATTTCATTCTCCATGTTTTTGCTGAAAACTATTTGGTATCATGTGTATTTTTTCAATTAATCTTGAGAATTTGTGCAAAATATACTGCAGGTCATAGAATTGCATATGCAACACCCAAAGGAGGGGGGAAGAGGAGCGGGAAAGTGAGAATATAAATATGAGAGAATATTAATTTATATTTGTATATGTACATATATGTAAAATGTAGTAAAGCACAGTTACCAGAAGAGGTTGAAATTACTTTCTACTGAAATATTTCTGGATCTATAGATTTGGATCTTGAAAATTGTATCATTATTTTTGTCTTTTCAGTATCTTTCTCTAAAACATTGGAATTAGTGCACATTGTTTTCACTTTAGTATTTTTATGTGACTTATAGAACTCCCGATGGGTGTGGATCTTTGAAAATCCCATATACTATACGCAGTCTCAACCTAGCACACATATACATATACACTACATATATATATATACATATCTCTAATGTATGTGTACATATACATATAATTGCAGGATGAATTCTAGGAGATCTGCTTGTTTGGCACCCACTTTAGTCTCTCAATAATTTATGCTTGAGCATTAACTAGGTGACAGGGAAATAATATTGAATGCTAAATTACGCTGCTTGTCTCCTATTTGAATTTAATGCTTTATGAGCAAATTGGAATGCTCATTTTCTTTAACAGCTATTTCTTTGGTCATATTCCATCTATAGTTTTGAGAGAGAAAAAATAACATTCTTATACTCATCACATATTAAGATGAATTTTAATGGGAATCTTTGTATGTGAGGCAATCTTCAATGCCAAATAGGAAATAGCTGGGAACATAGGCGTAGATTTTATGCATGCTATTTTTGAAGTAAAAAGAGAACAGAGACACTTTAGTGACATTACTGTTTGAGACTATATCTGTCAACCTTAATCTCTGCCTCACATGAAACAGACATAGTTAGGATGTCTGAAACATGTTGTCCTTCTAGTTCTGATTTTTTAATTGGATGTCAATTTTCTTATGTTAATGATCAAAGTGAATAATTTGTGTAAGCTGCTGCCATTATTATGTTTCTATGCATTTGGTTTTCTATGTTGTTCATATCTAAACTTTAAGCTCTTTAATACCTTATGTGATAATTTTTAACCATCATTTAAAAAAATCATAGCTATTAAATATTTACGAATCATTTATTTTCAAGAATCAGTAACAAACAAATTTTCTCTCACCTCACGGTTTCTGGGAAATATCTTTTTCTTCATTGCTTACTGTCTCTCTTTCTCTCTTTTTTGTGGCTCACAAACCTTTACAATATTTTTACTCCTGTCCTGCCCTGCTTTCTTAGGGAGTGGGTTCCAGCATTTTGGGCTCCTTTCCTTTGGTTCTCACACAGTGTGCCTCTTTGAGGGGAGCAGGCCAGAGTTTCAGTTGAACCCAAGTACCTTTCTTTTTGGCTTCCTTATCTTCTGATCACTTTCTTTCATAAGTTTTGGGAAGCCTTACCATGCTTAGTATGTGCAATAGGAGCATGAATTCTCTTGGCAAGACTCTTACCCTTGACTTGTTTGTTTACAACAATGCCAACAGCATGCTGGTAACATCAGAGTTTACTCCCACCCACCTAGCTGATGCTCTCAGCTGCATATCCACCCTTCTGCATGCTGGGCCACTGAACATTACAGTTGCCAAGGAGAGAGAGGAAAAGAGAGGGAAAGAAAGAGAGGGGAACGGGGGAGGGGGCGGGGAGAGAGCTATATCTACGTATATGAATTCATATATTATCCAAGCTTAAACATTAAACTCTTTAATTCCCTATATAAATTTTTAAGAAAAAATAAAAAAATCATAGCTATAAAATATGCCATGCTAGCATGGGTGGGGCATTATATTTTGACCAGTGCCTGTCCCCTTGATGTCTGCACTGCCTGTCTTGGAAATTCTATGTATGTACTCAAAGGAACACTCCATGTTTTCTAAAGGGCTTGGAGAACATAGAGTGGGTACCTCTCCCCTTTCCCTTTGTCTTGGTCATTTTGGGGACATACTGGGAGATGGTGATTCAGGTTGAAAGGTGATTACCATGTTTTATAAATACTGTTTAAATCTTGGTGATGTTCATGAGGGCCACATTAAGGATTTTTTAAAATACATTTTGAAATAAAATTTCACTTGAGGGTAGATAGAATGCATGCCATCATGATACTGAAATGTATTTTTCAGTATGGATGCACCATTTCTGTCATGCTTCTGTAGACAGAACTGAAGAGGCCATAGGATTATTATCTGCATCTGTAAATCATTTGTGTAAAATCTTGTGTGATGTTTAACATTGTTTTCTGTCACAACATCAGAGAGAGTCACTGTTTCTCCTTTCTTTTCCCTCCTATAGTAATTTAGTATCTCTAATAGTCATTGGTCCAGCATGCAGAACAGTGAGGTATGTTGGTGAGAGTAGTCATGTAGAGGGATCGGGTTGGATGTGCATTCCCAGACAGGGTTTATATTTCCCTTTGCATGATGATACAACTCTTGATGAATTTTTTTTTTACAGTTTTGAAAACCCCTTACAGAAAAAAACTGCTTTCTTGCTTGCCCTGGGAATTGTGTGCATGACCCTCCCCCACTTTGGTTACCAAAGCTCCTATTTAGAATTTCCTATCTTGAGTTTTAAAGTAACATGGAAAGTTGGGAAATCAGTAACTGAAGAGCAAGGTACAATGCTGAGTTCTAAGCTTTTACAGCCTTATTACACCAAGTGTTTTCCAAGGAATATGGCAGATGTCAATATATTAGTTTTTTTTTTTTTTGTCAAGTAGCCCAGAAAAGTAAGTTTCAACTAGTGTTTTCTCATCTTTAAAATAGTCTCTTTCTCTTCTGTTTGAGCTGATCTTTATCTTCTACTTTGCTTTTATTTGTCGTTTCCTAACATTTCATCAAGTAGCATTACTTTAGACTGCCATTGTCATCTAAATTTTTCTTTCATTCCACATAAAAGGTTTTTTTCTTCTCAAATTTTATTTTATTCATTTATTTAATTTATTTTTTAATGTTTATTGTAAACATTGGTTTGCAATACTGTGTATGATTTAAGGGAGTAAGTTCATATCACTTCAGATGTAAATCTTCTATTTTTTAATTACTGATTTTTAATACAAATGATCTATCTTCCCTTTAATACAAATGGTCTATCTTCCCTTTCTCATCTGACCATTGCTTGCCTCTCCATTCAGGCAAACTCATTTTCTGTTTGACTTTTATTTAGTTTTATTTTTTGACAATTCGCATATGTACATTGTGACTTTACCTGTAATACGTTCATTGACACATTTTGATAAAACACATCAAAAGATTGTGCAAGGGTGTTTCTCTGAGATGATTCTTTAATTTCCCTAGCCAGGTGTTTAGTGCAGAGATTTAATATCACTTGCAAGAGATAGTACTATATAGAGGTTAGGAGCCTATATTTTAGAGTTGTGTGGAGTCACATTTGAGTCCCATTCAACTGTTTGCTCTCTGGGTAACCATGGGCAAATGATTTAATTTCACATTGGCTCCTTTTCTCCTCTGTAAAGTTGCCATAATAGCACTTAATCATATTTATAAGCAAAGTAATAGTATTTAACTTAAATAGTTCTTCATTTATTCATCCAGTGTCTTTACGGTGCCAGATTCTGTGCTTTGTGATGCATAGAAATTGATAAATATAACTGATATACACTTTTGCTTGATGTGTCACTTAGGTAACGTGCAGTACCTGGAACATAGCTGCTTAATGGTTTTTGCTACCTCTAGGGAGAGAGTGGTTCGGCACACAACAAATGACAGGTCCTTTTCCTTTTAAAGATACAGACAAAATTCCTCCTTATATTCTTCAGATGTCTTTTATCAATCTCTACTATGAGCTGGGTATAGGGATGCAGTATAAGCAAGGTAGGCAGACTCCCCTTCTTCCTGAAATGTGCAGACAAGGAACATTAAATCCATTAAAAATGATTACACTGTGGAGTCCATGTAGTAAAAGAACCAGAGAGATATGGCTGTGGTTGGGTAATAAGGAAAGGAGAAAACTAAAAAGTAAATGGGACGGGATAAGTTTTGCAAAGGTCCTAAGAACATTTTTGGGAAGGAAAAATAAACCCAGGTTTTAGGACAGAAAAGAACTTCCCACATTTGAAAATTAATAGGAAAAATACCTTATTTTGTATGATTCCTTCTAACTCCAATTTTGGAGCATACTACCATATATGAAAAAAAATATATAAATAATAAAAATTTTTCTAAACATATAGCTGGATTGTTGTTTGCAAGATGGACAAAGATGTGAGAGATTGTTATAGATAAAGAAAGTAATAGGTTGTTCATGGCATGATAGGTCATGAGAAGGGGTTGGTTTTCATGAAGTGGGGTGATGGGAGGGTAGGCTAAAACATTGTAAGTAGTTAGTGAAAGGAAATAATAAGGATGGCACTTAATTGTCCAATTTTGTTACTTTGATGGGCATGACTTAATTTACTTTATTAGATTGGTATTAATAAAGTTAAGCAACAGTGGAGAGGGCAACATTAGGGGGAATTACAGACAAATTTGCGTTTTGGGTGTATTAAATCCCAAACGGAATATGGAACTATTAAAATGTGATTATTGTGGGTGACTGTTCATAAGGTAAAGACTTATCTATATCTTGATTTGTGTTTCTATTGGTTTCTGTGACACTTAAGAAAGACATTGAAAACCTCTGCAGAAATTTCCATCTTTTGCTTTTGCTGAATTCTAGCTGGGAGCTAAAAATTTAAGTCACTGAAGATTGTGACTGGCTGGTCAAGAGACCACCACAGTGCAATTTTAGACAAACTTGTTGATAACCATGAAACTTTCAGCAATGGTGTAGAGCTAATTGGTATAGAAAGTTGACTCTACCTCAGTGGATTTCATGATATAGAGTATTATGTGAAAAAGGTAAATGTGAAAAATGTGGGAATAAGTTCCTTTCGAATAGCTGTGTTTATTTCTTCTAAACTGGGATTAGAAAGTCACTGATGAAATGTTTATATATTCAGAGGAAACATTCTGCCTTATGTTTGAACAGCTGCCGCTGGAACATTGAAAATTAAGTGAGAAGTTGATGGCTTGATAATCTCGAATCTGTGTTTCTTCCCAGCTATTCACCAACTGACATTACCTAGGCACCCTGCAAGTGCTGTTCTGACAACTCAGATGCTCCTTCATGACACTTTTGTGTATAGACTTGCTTAAGAGTCATCAGCACATGACAGAGGAAGCAAGGGGATGGGGGAGGGTGTGTGGTGGGGAGTAAGGAGTACAATACAATCATGCAACCATGACCGATGTATGTTAATTATAAAGTAAAAATATTAAAAAAGAGTCAGCATCACAGAACAACAGATTATTTCTGTAACTGTATGAAGAGATTTGAAAAAGATACAACTCAGAGTTAACATACCAGTTCTCCAAAGGCCTTTCAAGATGATCAGTATAGGGGTTCTATGTAAGAACACCTGCAATTCTACAGCATCTTGTCTTCTCTTCTGGGTGATAATTGGGGGGACTTTAGGAGCACCCTGAAATGACAATGATATATGGGTGGCCTTAGGAATCCCCCAAGATAAAACTGCATATCCATAAAGAATAGTTGTGTATTAATGAATGATGTATCTATAAAAAGAAGGGGACTAAAGAGAAATGTATAAGATAAAAATGTGAAAGGTACACTTAATTTCTCTCTTTAAATTTCTACAAGAGAGAAAAGTTCCCTCCTTTTCCTTTTTCACATGCAAATATAAATACTTGAAGGAATCTCAGAGGACATGCAGTTCATTTCGTGGTTTACTGAAGAGAAACTGAGGACTGAATGAACTGTTCCCCTGTAGTCTAAACAGGGTTGTATCACTGCAAATAAATATTTCATAAGGAGAAAGATTCTTCTCACCCTTAAGCTTCTGCAGGGTCAGTTCCTTACTCCATATCCTCTCTACCCATCCTCTAGAAAGCTTTCAGACATCCTGTCTTCCTGTCTTTCTGCATGTGTGAGAAATTATGTGACTTCAGTGTTACTTCAGAGTCTATCTAGTTGTTTTTTTTTTTTTTTCAAAGTGTATGCATTTGGCCAGAAGTCCACCTGTGAAATCTGGTGTACTTCAATATATGATGATATGGTTCTTTTACGTTTTTTAAAGCCTTGTGACCAAATTTACTGAAGTCCATTTTAGTGTGGATCCTTCTGGTTGGTACATCTGCCTTGCATCACATATGAGGCACCACGAAAGAGAGTCCTTCAGACATGTATTGATTACCTCAGTTCTGAGTGTTGTTCTTCACAGCCCCTTCTTTGCAGCTGAATACCTTGGGTGTCAACCTTTTTTCTGATTCTGTTAATTTTCTTGCTTTTGACTGAATTTGATAACACCATTTTCTCATTTGTGATTTTGGTGCTCGTATGTGAATATTCCTCACATGTCTTCCCCTACAAATAAACAAGGTTTCCTCTGGTGAACATATTCACAAATGGAACTGTCATATTCCAGGGTACACAAGGCTTTTAATTTTAGTGTGAAATGGTCTTCCAAAGTGTTTTTTAACAATTTACTCTTCCATCAGTAGTGTATGACTTCCAATTTTCCATAAACTTTCCATATTTTTGCCAAAACAATATTATTAGACTTTTTTTTTAGTACCAATCTGGAGAGTATAAAATGGATTTTATTTCCTTTTAATCTGTATTTTTTTAATAAAGCTACACTTTTCACATAATTGACATATATATATTTTTTCTGAAAAATGCTATTTGGATCTTTGGCCATTTTTCTTTTTCCCTCAATGATTTTTATAAATTGTTTATATAGTCACTTGTTTATTATTATGAATTTTAGATATATATTTTTTCATAGTTTGTAGTTTGGCATTTACTTTATTATGGCTTTTTTGAAATTCTTTATTTTAATGAGTTTTACTTATCAGACTTTCTCCTTTGTGTTTTTTATGATCTGTTTGAAAAATCCTTTCTTGTAATGATATACTGTTATTCTTCCATGTTTGCCTCTAAAAGTTTTCGTTTCCTTTTCATAATTTAAATATTTAAGTCTTAGAATTATTTTTGTGTGTTTGATATAGGAACTTAAAATTAATGTGCATTATTTTGTATTCCACATTTTTAGTTGCATTCAATGTTACTTTCTGATTGATCTAACATATGCAATTATATTTAGTGCTGCATAAATGACAGAAACCATCTTACAGACTGACAGCAAGGGATTATTAATGGGAAAAAAAGCCCATTTTCACGTAGTTTAGTTTTTATGGTTCTGTGAAGATATATAGCAACATGTCAGATGTTTCAGCATTTGTATTGCATACTTATTTGCAATACAAATTTATTGATGAGAGTTTATCTAATTGATTACTTTCAGTTACTAATTCAGAGCTCAGTATTTTTGGGACACAATACTTTTATCCTATATCATTTCAATAATAGTCCACTAATATAGGAGTGTTAGTTGTTCGTAAAATTGGTACTAAAGGTTTTTTAATAGAGTGTCTTCCCATATGAATTTTCTGATGTGACCTCCAGTTGAAGACTGGCATTAAAATGTCTCTTAAATGACACTTGATTGCTGATTGAAGAATGAGTGATGAACATCTCTTCATTCTTGACATTGAGATATTTTTGTACAGTGTGAATCCATAGTATACATTACAATTGTTGCTCTGTAATAGAGTTTGGATATTTATTTTATTAAAATACTTTTCTAAGAGGTATTATTTAGTAGTGTTCCAGAGGGCTTTTCCTTCTGGTAAAGACTATCTTATTTGTTTTCGTATCTTCAAAATTATAAGGTATTGGCAGTCGTCTTGTGCACACCAAGCGGGCACCTTTCCTGAAGACCCTTCATTGTGATAACAGAGCAGGGCTTACTCTGTGATGCACATTTGCTTGTGTGTTTGAAATATCAATGAAGATCTCTTTCCACACGTTATGGATAAACTCTCTACTGTATGAATTCTTTAGGGTGATAAAAGTTTAATCTTATGGATTTTTCCCATCATTTACTTTTTATGTTTTATCTCCTGGTGGACTCTTTGGTGACTACATTTGAGCATGTTCTTACTGAAGGATCTTCTGTATTTATTATATTTATAGACTTCTCCCAAGTGCAAAAAGTGATCTAAGGATAGAGTATGCAGTAAAGCTTGTCACTGAAATGACATTCTTATGTTTTCTTTTACCAATGCAACTTTGCTTATATGCTTTAAAGGACAAATGCTGACAAATGCTTTCCTACAAAGAAAACAGTCATAGAGCATCTCCCTTCAGTGGGTTTTTGAGTAAATATAAAGGTTAAAGCTACAATTGAAAGCCCTTCTGCACTCATTACTTTTATAGGATTTCTCCCCAGTGTTACAGCTTATCTTTTTCAAGTTGCACAACTGAAATTCATATAATAGTAGCCTTTTTTCATATAGTTTGTCAGCAATACTGTTACTTCTGTCGTCAAAATTTACTATGGTCAAATTGCTGTTTTTTGTAGGTTCTCAATAAACATAGCCAGCCTGTGCTTTGCATTTTTCTGATATGCACAAGTTTATTTAGCACAGTGTAGTAAAATAGTATTAATACCCCACCATCATGATTCATTTTTCATTTACCATGATATATTACTGTGAGTAGTTGTATAATTGTGTGAATTTTGCTATTAACTCCTCAATCTGTGAATCACTGTTCAATACCAGATACACAGCATGATCGGTGACCAACCATGTCATTTCTCAAGTCGGTGGGATTGGTCTCTACACATCTAGCCTTGATTTTACACATAGACAGCTGGTGTGTAGGTGTGTTACCTCCTGTCTCTCTGTGAACAACACATGTGATGTTTTACAAAATTGGAAAAATGGGAATTGGCTAACATAGATGACAGTGCAGTAAAGAAACAAAAACTGGTGATACTGGCAATGAAATTCTGCTTAAATGTAAATGAAGTGATAGAAGTAGTTTTTGAGAGTGTGAACACCACGGTGCCCTGAGATACCCTGTACTTGTAGCCAGAAGAACTGAGTGAAGGTGAATTTATTGACATACATGTGACCCAAGGAATGAAGATGTCCCAGAGGAAGAAAAAATAATTGCATTAAGGAGCTCGGAGTGATCTTTTATCACATTGGAAAATGCTGGAAATTGATTCAAGTGTTTAAGGAGAATGACAGTTCATCAACGCATAGGTTAAATGCTCCTTCCTTTTATACCAATTTTTTTCCAGGGCTTTCATCATGAGAGGATGCTGAACTTTATCAAATGCTTTTTCCGCATATGCCCACTCTTTCCACTCCTTTTCAACATAGTTCTGGAAGTCCTAGCTAGGGCAATAAGACAAGAGAAAGACATAAAAGGAATCCGAATAGGGAACAAAAAATAAAGTTATCATTATACGTGGATGATATGATTCTCTATGTAGAGAACCCAGAAAAATCAACAGAAAAACTGATTGAAATAATAAACCAATTTGGTAAGGTAGCTGGATACAAAATCAACACACAAAAATCAACAGCATTCATATATGCAAAGAATCAATCAGAAGAAGAAGAAATTAGAAAAAGCACCCCATTTACCATTGCACCAAGAAAATCAAATACTTGTGAATTAACCTTACAAAAGACATAAAAGACCTATACAAAGAAAACTCTAAAACATTCTTAAAAGAAATAGAAGATGATGTAAAAAAAATGGAAAGACATTCCCTGTACATGGATCGGAAAAATCAACATTATCAAAATGGCTATACTACCAAAGGCCATCTACAGATTCAATGCAATTCCAATAAAGATCCCAATGACATGTTTTAAAGAGATAGAACAAAAATTACTAAGATTCATATGAAACAACAAAAGACCCCAAATAGCTAAAACCCTATTGACAAACAGAAGAGAGAACGGAGGTATTACTATTCCAGACTTCAAACTGTACTACAAAGCCATAATACTTAAAACAGCATGGTACTGGTACAAAAACAGACAAACAGACCAATGGATCAGAATTGAATATCCAGAAATAAAACCACACATATACAGTCAATTAATCTTTGACAAAGGGGCAAAAAACA
>PVHY01012972.1:0-26342 GCA_004024945.1 Uropsilus gracilis | reverse complement strand
TCTCTTCAATAAATGGTGCTGGGAAAACTGGATCAAAACTAGTAAAAAAATGGACCAGGATACACCCTCACACCCTGTACAGAAATTAACTCAAAATGGATAAAGGACCTCGAAGTGAGACCTGCAACCATAAAATACATAGAAGAAAACCTGGGCAAAACCCTTCATGAATTTCACCTCAGAAATCCATTTGGGGAAACAACTATGGCTGGCAAAAAAATGAAGGAAAACATAAACAGCTGGGACTATATAAAACTAAAAAGTTTCTGTTCAGCAAAAGAGACAATAAACAAAACAAAAATAAACCCAACCAACTTGGAGAAAATTTTTGCCCTCCGGATAAGTGACAAGGGTCTGATAGCAAAGATCCACAAAGAGCCCCTACAGCTCAACAAAAACAAAGCAAAAAACCCACTCAAAAAATGGGGAGAAGAACTAAAAAGACACTTCACCAAAGAGGAGATACAGATGGCTAATAGGCATATGAAAAAATGCTCCACATCACTAATAATCAGGGAAATGCAAACCACACTGAGATACCATCTTACACCAGTAAGAATGGCCCACATAAATAAAACAGACAACAACAAATGTTGGCGCAGATCTGGAGAAAAAGGAACTCTCCTACACTGCTGGTGGGAGTGCAAACTGGTCCAGCCACTATGGAATTCTGTGTGGAGGACCTTCAAACAATTGAAAGTGGACTTACCATTGGACCCAGCAATCCCACTACTAGGAATCTACCCAAAGGGCATGAAAACATTAATCCAAAAGGACACCTGTACGCACATGTTCACTGCAGCCCTGTTTACAGTTGCAAAGAATTGGAAACAAACCAAATGCCCCCAAACAGATGATTGGCTAAAAAAATGTGGTACATATACACAATGGAATATTACGCATCCATCAATGAGGACAAACACATGTCATTTGCAGCAACCTGGATGGAACTAGAAAGACTCTTATTAGCAGAAATAAGTCAAAAAGAAAAAGAGAATTACAGGATGGTCTCACTTATATGATGGATATAGGGAAAATCAAACAAATGAATAAGAAAGAATGAAAACAACCAACGGGACTGAACCATGGAGCGAGAAAGGAGGAGGGGGAAGAAGGGGGGGAGGCGAATAGCACAAAAGATCAGGATAGTTAACAAAAGTTAGTGAAGTGGGAAAGCCCCGGGGTATAAAAACAAAAAAACAAAACACCACACACACATTTACCAGATATCGGAAGAAAACAACGGGCCAAACAACCAACAACTGAACATCAACTTAACCAACCAACAATTTGCATAAAAATGGGAGAAGGAGTGACTGAAGGGGGGATACAGAGGGGGGGTATGGAAGGAGGAGGAGGGATCAATTAATGCACAATTGTGACAAATCAATAAAATGAATTAAAAAAAATGCTAGTTCCACCTGGGAAAGTTATATGGTGTGAAAGAAAAGGCAGGACCTATTCAAACCACTTTTGCTAATTGTTTTATAGAGAAATAAAATACTTTAATCCTCAATGTTTCAAATTGTAGTTTACTAAAAAGTATTAACTTTACTTTTTATTTGTAATTTTTCTATATTTTTATAATTGGTTGAATGGAGTGTTTTAATGTTCTGAAAAATTTTGAAAGGTCATGGAGCAATCATAAACAATTTTCCCAAAGGTTATTTTGTATGATCATTTTTCTGATTTGCCACTAAAGAGCAGTGAGACTTAACCTGTATTTTTTTTCAACAAATATTTGTGGATTTAGTACAAAACCCAAAATATGGCTGGATTTTCTCAACTTAATTCCTGATAATTACACATGTAAGAAAAAAACAAACAATATAGGTAACATTATATTTGACCATATACCTGTAAAGGTAGTCAATGGTGGATTCAAATAGATAACTTGTGTGACCAGTTATCATAGTTCCTATAGCATGGGAAACACTTAACATATGCAAAACATCTTCAGAATGTGATCATTTCTTTCTACCCCCACTGCCACCACCCTGATCTGAATTGCTGTCGTTTCATATGAAGGGTTGCAGCAACCTCTTATTAGGTTACCCTGCTTCTTCTTCCCTGGCTCCCTGATGTCTGCATCTATTACATGACGTGTTATCTCCTCATTCCCTCAGTAAAAGCCAAAGATTTCACAGTGGTCTCAAGGCTTTTCATGATTTGACCTCTTTTCAACCTTATCCCCTCTTAAACTTCCCTTAGTGGTTTCCACTCCAGATACAAAGACTTCCTCTCTGATATTTGAACATGCGTGGTACTCCCAGGACTTAGGAATTTTTGCTGATGTTATTGTTATGTGAAACGAAACCCTGCAGATAATTATCTGGTTAATTCCTCTTTCTTATCAAGGTTTTGCTCAGGAGTTACTGCTTAAATGAGTCCCTGAAAATTCTATTCATAATTTCACCCTCTCTCCCATTACAGCAGCAATGCTGAACCTGCCTATGCTGTTAATATTTCTTAGTTCATATAATTTGTTTTTTTAGCTTAGAAGGTGTTAATATTGTTGTTTGACAATTATTCTCCATATTGTACTATTCCAGCAGACTTGCAACATTTTTTTATAGAAACCGGTCTTATTGTTTTTTTTTTTTTAAAATTGATTGCATATATATACATATATATATTCTAATCTTGTTTACTTGTCAAAAAATTACCTGGGATACATAGTGCTGG
The DNA here is from genome assembly GCA_004024945.1 of Uropsilus gracilis. NCBI lineage: Eukaryota > Metazoa > Chordata > Mammalia > Eulipotyphla > Talpidae > Uropsilus > Uropsilus gracilis. The sequence continues at coordinate 23,657 of PVHY01012972.1, read as the reverse complement.
CTTCCCTCCCATCCAGTAAGTATTAGATCTTGGCCCTAAAGAATTGTAAGGAAACATGGACGTTTCAAGGGCATTAGAAAAAAAGAATCCAATCCCATGTATTAGGGAACAAGGTTTATGTACAGTGGTCTAAGTCAAGATGATGATTACCTCATGTTTCAAGTAAAGAACTGGATGCCTGATTTTCTTTGGACATGTAGTTACTGCATGAATGACTTGCATGATAAGAGCTATAGGAGTCAATACATTGGGTGAGATTTTTGAGTTGGAATTAACTGGAAAGATAATCATGGCATAATTGAAGGGGAGAAGATCAGTTACAGAAAATATAGATAAATATTTTGAAAAACAAGCATAGCAAGAGTCAAAGAAAACTACCTGTTTCAATGTGAGCGACCTTTTATTGACTAGAGTTGTTATGACTATTTCTTGGTTTTTCAAGAGTGCATTGTTTGATTTGCTTAAATTGTGTATGGAAAGAATTGAAATAAAGTTTTAATTTGTTTATGTGTAAATTAAAAAAAATGCGGCATTAGACTGTACTTTTCCAGTATGCTATGCTTATTTATGATATATTAAAATTTTGTCAAAGATATAATTGAGAGGAGCAGTAATTTCTTTCAGTATTTCTCTTATTTCCTGGCTTCATTGTAGCCATGAAATCACTTATTGGGACCATACAATACTGGTTTTAATTGAAAATTTAATAGGATCTTACCTTGGCAATTCTAAAGAGAATCTCCATTTGTCATCATGGCAACCCATATATATGAGCAATCATAAAGTGGATTATGGTAAGTCAGCATTTACTGAGTATGTTATACTGGCCAGGTATAGTGTTAGGCTCACTAATCTAATGGTTACATAATTAATTACATAAATGAAATAAAACAATAAAATAATGACAACTGAGCAAACCTAAGGAAGAAACATTGCACTATAGGAGCATAAAACTAAAGGACTGATATAGCCTCCTAGGCCTAATGAGTCATTTATGGAAAAGATGCTTCAATTGATATTTGAAAGATGAATATGACTTAATTTGAGGAAGGAGGGAGAAAAGTATCACAGCATATGTGAAAGTGCTGTAGGATCATAGGAATGAAGGGGGAATGTTAAGCTAGCACTATACTATGAGATGCAGAACCTTGTAAAACAATGCATTTTTTTCTTTTTTCTTTTAGAGTGGTGGGAAGCTTTATTTTACATTAGGGAACAGTCTAATAAGGTTGGTGGTGTGATTGCCAGGTGAAGCTCTATTGGAAGGGGTTTTGCAATGTGGAAAATGTGGTGGATTTGAAATTGAATAGGCAAAATCCAAAGGATTTGGTGATTGTACACTGAATAGCACTCTCCCTTAATAACTATCATTCATCTAATTGCAGAGATTGTGTAAGGAAAGATTAGCAATCTTGTTTCTTTAAGTTTGTTTTATAAAATAGGAATGATGTGGGCTCAAATATTTTTGAGATCAGCAAGATATTAGTATCTAATTATCAAGTTAGTTACCTACAGTTTATTAGCAGATAGTGAAATTAAAAAAATAAAATAACAAAAAATAAAATTCACCTATGTAGAATTTTGACTATAGTATATCATATTTTATAGTTGAATTAGAATTTGTTACCCTAGGTTCAAGATACTAGTGCACCAGACATAGAAACTCTGTAAGGTAAGTAAAGCAAAAACTGGCTATTTAAGGGTGGTCTTAGTTTTCACAGCCTAAAGTGTGAAGGGTGGCTATGGTATGCTTTCAAGTGCTCAGAGACACTGAAAGCACATGCAACCCAAACAAGTTAGGATTCTGGAAGACAAGAAATGAGTTAGGAGTCTGGATCTTAGGACCTGGGTAACAAAGGTCAGTTCAGAAGAGACCTAATGACCTCCAAAGACATACTGTCACTATATTCTCATTTTTAAAAATTAATTAATTTCTATATATATAAAATCTTTGTATTCCCTGGGGATCACCCACCACCTTTCCTGATGGTTTGTTGCCTTAGCCGTAAGAACTCTCTGAACTCATCAGTAACAGAAGCATATATCTTCTCTTTTTGGAATCTAAAGTATATTTCATGCTTGTGTGTACATGTGCATTCGTGTATGTCTATATGTTGACAATAAACAATTTACTTTATGTTAATTGTAATACATAAAAATAAATTCACCTATCGAGCTTGTCTAGTACATAGTCAATAGGCCCTTTAACCACAGTGATTCTGAGACTGCTTTGAGATGAATGAGTTAATGAAAGGGAATTGGGAGATATTGGTGAGGGGGTGTTTGCTTCATCGGTGCTCAATGTATTTAATTTCCATCAGAAAAAAAAATATTAACTAGAATGCCAAAAAAAAGTGGAAAGAAATTTCTAAGAATTTTCTAAATATATCGTGCTAGTTTCCATTATTCATTTTGAGTCGTGATCAAAAATAACTTTTGTCCTTGATGCTGCAGCTGGGTTCTCCCAAAATTTATGTTGCTTTATGGATAAGTATTCTATTGTTAAATATTGAGGTACTAAGTTGAGTAGAAGCATTGCACATTTCATTAAATTCATCTTATAAATTAATTGGGAAGTAGCCCAGGGTGTTAAGTTTGTTCCTTTCCTTTTATGTGGTTAGTGTATATCACATATTAATGAACATCGTCTCCATTTGTTCCATGATTTGTAGTATTAATAACACAGATTTATTTTGATAGTTAGTTGTTAATTGATACTCTCCAGATTCTTACAAGGGCCTGCCCACGATTCTTTTTTAAGATTTGTATCCTAAAAGATTTGGGACCTTATTCTGGGTCCTGGCTCCTTAGAAAATGTTTTTCACACTTGAACACTTGTTAGAAATGCAAACTCAGTGCCACCCAAGACCTAAAGAATCAGAGCCTACATTTTAACTAGATCCTGAAGTGATAAGATACACATTAAAGATTGAGAAGTATTTCTCTAGATCACAAATGTCTTAAAAATCAACTGAGTCTCTAGAAGCAGTACCTGACTAAAAACTTTTAGATCCAGATACCTTAGGTAGTATGGTCTGGTCTTGAAATATATATATATACACATATATATGTATGTATGTATGTATATATGTATATATGTGTATGTATTCATGTCTGTATGCATAGATAACCTTTCTTTTATAGGGATATTATGAAAGTAAAATTAATTAATTAAATAAATTAAATAAATTCCAGGACTGGCATACATTATAGTTTTGGTAGATATAGGGCACCTTCTCTTGGGCCATACTAAGTAGTAACATTATTCTTTTTTAAACTTTTGTTTATTTATTTTTAATTGAGGTAATATTTGGATACTTCCTTTAGGTATTATCCCCATAATGTACCCACCACCCATAGCCCTCTATCACAGTCCACTCTGCTTCCTTCCCTCTTTGTTCTTACCTCTCCACCATTTCCTCTATCACTTGGTGCTTTAATTCTGTTACCAGCTTTCAAGCATTCATTTTAAAACTCATCTTTATCCTACTCTTAGTTTAATTACTCTATCTTCCACATATTAGAGACATCATCCGATATTTATCTTTCTTCTTCAACATATTTCACTTTCCAATATCCCTTCCAGTTCCATCTATGTTACTGCAAATGGCGTGAGTTGATCTATTTTGATCATCTTCTTGTATCACTCATATCTTTTGGGACAATTAGATTGTTTCCATAATTTAGCTATTGTTAATAGTACTGCAATAAACATGGGAATGCATGGTGCTTTCCAGATTGGTGTTTATTTTGGAGATCACCTAGAAGTGGATTTACTGACTTAAGTGATGATCAGTTTAATGGTTTGAGAAGTTTCCATACAGTTTTACATAAGGGTGGAATAGTTTGTGTTCCCACCAGCAATGTAGAAGTGTTCCTTTTGTCTGTACCTTAACAGCACTTGTATCTGATCTTTTTGATATGGGCCATTCTCACAGGTGAGAGATGGTATTTCATTGTGGTCTTGATTTAGCAGCACTGTTCTAAAATATAGCCGTTGAATGTTAAATGGAAATTAATAAACTCCTGGAAGAGTATTTGGAAGGTAATTATTGAACTTCTGATGCTATAAGCTGGCTATTAGGTATTGCTGCTATCATAAAAGAGATAAACTAAATAAATATAAAATAAATGCTTAGGGTTTTAAAAGCAAATTGAAGTTGTATTTTACTCATTTAAATGTCTTTGGGTTAACCAAAAAACATGTGTTTTATGCTTTTGGTTATTTAATCACATCTCATCATCTCCACTCTTTATACATGAAGGCCTTTTAGAAATGCTTCTATGACCTTTTCATTTTGATTCTAATCAGCAGCATCAGTGATCATTTGTTATTTGAATTTCCAGTTAAGTATCCTGTTTCATTGAGTTTGAAGTGTCAGACATAAATGATTAGACTTTTTAGGCATTTGCCACTAGATGCTTAAAAATTCAGATATTTTGTAACGAATAATGATAACTCCCATTCATTTCCTGTTTAGTACCTTTTGCATGCCAGTTATTGTGTAACATACTTGATATCATGTACCTTATCATTTTAGCAATTCAGTACTTTGACTAAAACAATCTAGTTTGCATGTAGTAGAGTTAGGGTGGGCAGTCAGCTCTTGCTAACTCTGAAGTCCATGCTTCTTGTACTGCCAATGCTTCTGACTTTTCCATTGTATAGTTTTTCCTGAATTCCAATTAGTTAGAAATCAGTTTGTATTTTAGTGGACTGAGCAAACAAACCATCTCTCTGTACACTTGAGCATCTAGAGTCACTTCAAATGTGGTCAAGTAGCCAACGTGTAGTGTAACTACAAGTGATTCCTTGCTAATGTGAATCAGAAATTCTGGTATTGATCTGACTTCCTGTGTTAGTTTTGGAACAAACTATGTGTGCCTACCATTAGACTCTGTTCCCTTCTTGACTCTACCCAATATCCTCAGACTAGGTCAGATAACTTTCTTGGTAATTTTGGTGATTAAAACTGTGCATGAAACAAGTTACATAGAAATGCTGTATTTCACTATTCTCCATGAAGATTGCCTCTGGGGAGCAGTGATGATAGTGAAAAATTGTTGATTGGCTGCAATGGCAGTGCCCCACCTCTTCACCTACCCAGTGATCTATTTTGCAAGTCAAAGTGCTGTAGGAATTGATTTTGTTGGGTTCTTTTTTGACAGCTGTTCTAACCTATTTTCTTATTTTCAAGATATACTAAAATAATATTCTTTTAGAATTGGTTTCAATTGACAAGTCATGTCAGATCTCACTTTGTCGTCTCTCTCCCCTTTCAGGATGATGAAGTAGTTCTGCAGTGCACCGCGACCATCCACAAAGAACAGCAGAAACTATGCTTGGCAGCAGAAGGCTTTGGCAACAGACTTTGTTTCTTGGAGTCCACTTCAAATTCCAAGGTAGGATAAAGCCTTTTGAGGTGATTCATGTCTGCAAGTTTTATTAGTGGCATCTGAAGTTATTTTTGAGCACATGACTGTTTTCTGTGAGACACAGAAACCCAAGAGGATGTGAAGAAATTTTTTGTAATTCATTAAGCAAATAACACCGATTGATTGCTAATAAAAATAAGCAGAGCCCTTTCCCCATAAAGCTTATGTTCTAGTGGAAAAGTAAACAAGTAAATAGGTGGTATAATTTTTAGAAATGATTACTACTGAAGAAAAGGGAGTAATGGGGTAGTGATGAAGCAAAGATTCACTTTTCACAAGGGGTGTTAGAAAAATTCCCTTGAACATTCTGGAAAAAGGCCTATATATGTGATACAAGGATCCTGAGTAAGATATATGCTTGCAGAATGGTTAAGAGCAGCTGAGACCTGAGAACAGAAGTATAGTGCCATAAATAAAAGAACTAGTCATAGGAGATGAGGTTGCAAAGAAACCAGATTATCCTTTGTGATAAGACCCATTTTTATTAAAGGAAAGCCATTTGCACAGATGAGCAATTTGGTTTAGAGATTTTAAAACGTTGACTTTTATTTCAATTAGAGGATGTGGAGATCTTAAGTGTGGAAGTAGACTAGTAGCAAAAGTTTCTGGTTGGGAGCTGATGGTTCTTTGAACTATAAGCCTTCGTAGTGGGGAAACACATGAGGAGGGTTTGAAGATTTATTGGATGCACTAAGATATCAGAATACTTAGAATGAAAAAAAAAGAATAGAAACTGATGTCTCAGGGTTGGTGGGAACTCAGCTAGAAAACAGTCTATTTAACAATTTATTATTTAGTTATCTTTTATATAGCATGTTTTTATCTTATCCTTTGACATGCATGATCTCATTTAATTGTGACAATAAAAGTATCACTGTCAGTCACTGAGAAGAGGGAATCAATAACTTTCTGAGATACTAAATTTAAAATATGGCTTCAGGTCACAGAGTTATCAGTGACCTTTCAGACTTACATTTGGTCTTATGACTTTAAATCTCTGATTCTTCCTTTTATGTGACAGAACCTCATTGGTCAATCTGTGAAATATCCAGCAATGTGTTTTGTTAATTATTTGTTATAATAGTTTAATGAGAAGTAACATTACCAATGTGTGGGTGGTAAAATCTTAAGCATTTTATAGCTCTGCTTAGGTTTATTTTTAATTTGATAAGTATTTACTGGGCAGTTTCTATAAAAATTACTGAGGTGTCAGTTGTGAAAAAAGTCTTCTTCCAAAGAAAATTAAGCATTTAAATATTTAACATTTTCTTATGGTTTCTAATATTTTGTTGTGGCCAGGTAGGCCATTTAGTTAGCTGATTTTTTATATTCCAGTTTATTTTGAATGCTTTAATATCTGTTATTCTCTTGTTCCTTAAATAAAAGAACTGGTTTTCAGTGCCCCAAATAAATGCCTCCAGCTCTGTAGTAAGTATATGAGGTAATCATCAAGGCCTTTCAAATAGGGCTGGAAGTCTACTGATTTGGTTAATTCCTAGTAGGGATACTTGACTATCTGTTAACAATGACCTAGTCAACTGATCATTTTTGCTGTTGTGCTCAGTTGTATTTTTTTGGTCTACCTGCAAACTCCTATTTAGGATGAGATATTGAGATTATCTGTCAAGCATCAAATAAAGTAGCAATTGAAGTTCAAAAAATCAATCAGAACTGTTTATTTTTTAAAGTTACTGCACTTTTTTTTTTCTTCTAAATTACTTGATGACTCCCCACTGTCAGTTTTTTAAAATCTATTTGTTTTCATTTTCTCATATGTGTTTATTTTTCTTGTGCTTTTCTGCCTGTTGAAATATAGCTTGTCCTTCAAAACTTATTTCAAATAGTTCCATTTCTGACTTTACCCCCAGTGTTACTGGGACCTATTTCTTAAGTGACTTGTTTATACTTCTATTGTATAGTCAGTTGGGGTTAATTCTGCATAAAATCTGTACCCCTTTCTATGTCTGAATACATGTACAAGTGTAGTTTCAGCAAGATATAACAGCTTCTGAATTCCCTGAGGACCAGAGCTTATCTCATTTGTCTTCTTATCTCCTAATTACAAGCACAGAGCCTTGAACTAGTGAATAATCCATTAAGATTTAGTGGATTATTAGATTTGAAAGGGAACCACTTGCTTTAGACAGTCTTATTTTGTATAAAATAGAGTTTCAATAACAATGAGTCAAAACTTGAGATATCAGTTGTTGTGTAAAATTTATAAGCCTGGGCACAGATGCATTTCATGCAGATAATATCTATCTGGAGTATGAAAGTCTCTTTCATACTCCTAGGAAATCAATTTAGGCTGATCCCTGCCCGAAAGGAAATGGTTCATTATTCCATCTTAGAATTTCCTGAAAATATAAACATTAAATTTGGTATGTTTTAGCTCATTATTCATTATCCATGTTTCCATATATTTATTTTGTAATCTTTATATGAATGGGTTTTTACTTTTGTTTCTATACTTTATTTTTTGGTTCCTTTATTTTTAAACTGAGACACATACACACACGAAAGAGAGAGATTGCAATTTATGAAAATAGATTAGGCCACATGGTGAAAGAGTGAACAGAGATAATCCATGAATATCACACATACATGCACTTTTTTAATAAAAGGAAGAACCCATTATCAAGTTAAGCTATACATTTATATCTCTTTAAAATGGAAATTTGAACAATATATGAGAATATAGGAGGACTGAGGACAAGCTCTATTGATCATGTAACTGTAAGTAGACTAAATTTACCTATTAACTTCAGATTTTGATTGACTAACAAGTCCAAATCTGATAGTATGTATATTAAAACAAAAGTGTTTAGAGAGGTAAAAGTAAAAGGATGGACAGGACTATACGAAGATGTGCTACTAATTAAGAAGAAAGGAACACAAATATTCAAATATTAGAAGTTATAAAAGGATAAAAATACTGACAATCAAAGCAGAGGGAATTAAAACATGATGGGCTATTTACTTAGTAATATGCAAGTCGACTTGAAAAGCTTCAGAAATGAATAATTTCCTGGAGAAATTAAGTTACCATAAATTCCAGTTAAATTTTTAAATATGTTTTAATGACTTCCTTTCCACTTTATTTTTTTTTAAATCTACTCAGATACAGTTCATTTACATTTCAGTGAATATGAGTTACTTAAAAAAAAAAATTTAGCTTCCACCAGACTACCCCATCTACCTTTCTTGCTCGTCCTCTCCCTTCTTTCTCCTATTGCCTCTGGTAAGCGCTATCTTCTTTCCTGCAAAATTCAGATTTTCATTTCTTCTTATATAATTGCTTTTTGAGTACTTATATTCTGCAGAAACCATCTGAAATCTTTCACTTTTTGACTGATTTCATTCAATATAATCGCCTCAAGTGCCCTTCATTTTGTGTCACATGACTCCAGTCCATTTTCCTTCACAACTGTGAAATACTCCAATGAGTATATGCTTCATTCACTCTCTATCCAGTTATCTGTTGATGGGCACTTAGTTTGGTTCCATGATTTGACAATTGTAAACAGTGTTGCATACATAAGTATAGATGAATCTTTTTTGCATGAAATTTTCATGCTATTTGGGTGGATACCGAATAGCAGTAACTCTAGGTGCAACTGGGGTTTCCGTTTTATTGTCTGGAGATATCTCCATACCATTTTCCACCAGCTTGCATTTTAATCAACAGTGGATGAGAGTTCCTTTTTCTTTGCAACCTCACCAACAATTTATTAATTCTGTTCTTTTTTATATGGGTCATTTTCACAGGGGTGAGATACTGATGTGTCTGTGTGTATATCTAAGAATTTAGGTGTTTGCTTGCTGGACTTCCATATTTAATTCATTCTGTGTGTTTGGGAAATTCTCATTTATTGCTTTTCTGAGTAGAACCTCTACTCCTGTCCCCCTTCCCCTTCTTGGAGTCTGATCATGCTTAGGTTCCTCTTCTAATAGAATCTGCTATTTTTCATACAATTCCCTCATTTTCCTTTGTCTTGACTCCCTTCTTAATGTATAATTTCAGTCATCTACTACTGAAATTCTTTCTTCTACCGTTTTGATTCTGTGTAAAGCATTAAGATTGTTCCCATTTTATTAAGCATCACTTTCTATGATCATTTTATATTCAGTCTCCTTAGTGAAGAACTCTGTTTCTGGATCTTCTTTCTGATATTCTCTGTCTGCCTATCTGCTTTTGACTGACTTTTTCAGTATTTCATTCAACATTTTTAATATTGTTGTTTTGAAGTTGTTGTAAGTTTCTCTATTTCTGTCTCCTTTATATTTGTCCTAAGAGTAATGTCCTTCTCATTTTGCTCTACCAGCTGTGTTGAGATGTTCCTTGCCTCCTAGGCATGTGTGTTGCCTTATTATAGTCATTTATGTATACTTATGTGGTTGGGTACTGGGGATTTGTATTTGTTTATCCTCTACTTAATTTTCCTTGTCTTGTGGTAGCAGTAGGAAGGGGGTCTAGGCCTTTAATACCCGATTTTGGTGTGAGGAGTAACTCTAGTCACCTCTACCTCTTATTTTGTCCTCAGTAAACTGTATTCTGTGCTTAGTTGTCTTCACTTCCCTTCTTACCTTCCTGTTGCTCCTTTCTCCCGAAAGCCATGGTCTATGAAGCTTGGGCCTCCCAGTAAGATAGGAAATATATGGATTGCCAGGTTCACGCTCCAGGAATAGTTTGCACTTGGCTCAAATGTAGCAGTGGGTGTTAGTGGGTTCATATCAGCCCACCTAGCACTATGGAACACATAATGGCTGTTTCTGTCCCAACCATGCCTCAGCTTGTGCTTCTGCAGGGTTGGAAAGTGTATCTGCTATTGGTTTCCCTCCTGGAGGAATGTAAATATTGTTTATATTTGATTTTCTAAATTAAGAAGGAATCTATCTGTTGTAGAGATTTTTATAGAATCCAGCCTGGCTTTAGCTGACTTTTCTTTGATCTATTCTTAGATAGGTAATGGAGGGGGTTTTCAGTGACCATGCTGCCTTACTAGTAGGGTTCCCATTTCCAGGGTCAGATTCTGCTGAGCTTCCACTGCCCTGCATTAAATCTGGGCCCATCCTGGAATCAGTAAAATTCCTCCAAGAATTCTGCAATGTTCTAGTTTCCAATGCTATGGCTTGTGAAGTCAACCCCCAAACCAAGCATACTCCCCTTTGCTTTTTCCTATTCTTTCCCCCCAGTGGTCACCAACCTAATTTTTGTATTCCCTGAAGATGTCCTGGGATGTATAACATCTTTGAAGTAACTGGATTAATAATAGGAGATAATAGTAGGTTTTTCTTTTTTTTTAGTTGTTTCAGGTGACAGGGTAATTCCAGCCTCTCTGTTCTACCTTACTATGGATAAAGTCTTGTGACATCACTTTAGTTAAAAGGTTCCTCCCATAATGGGACATGACAGAGCAATATTTTATCTTCAGTGACTTCTCATTTCAGTATATTGTTCACTATCATAAATAATGTATTATGATATGAATGATGCATAGTAGTTGTGATATTCCAGATGAGTTGCTTTTATTTCAGTGAGAATTTTTGAAAAATATAAATGTCAGTATAAGATAAATGCTTACACTTTTAAAATCAAGTTTACTGAATGTATAAAATAGATACATTTTTTCCCAGTGTTTTCCTAAAATTAATTGAAGTGATATAACTTAATTATAGGAAAATATTAAACATATATTTTAGCAATATTTTCTTTCACATAATCATGTCTAGGCACTAGAGAAAAAAAAGACAATGTGGTTGGGCAAGAATATGAATTGTAATTAGTTATATTTGTGTTTCAGTTATATAATTAATCTTTCCCTTTACAGTAATTTAAAAGGAAATCAAATAAATGGTGGGTATGGGAGAAAGGTGATCTGTGAATATCTAGTTTATAGAGGATAAATGATTACAGACTTAAATGAACTTATGGTAGAATAATTACAAGAAAATATTTATCAATCTTTGCAATTTAATTGTATTGATAAAAATGTAATGGTTTTTTAAAATATAAGTTTTGTCAAAATAGTCATTCATGGTATTTTAAATAAGTATTGATATTGCTACCTGATTAGGGAAAAGTAGTGATATAAAAGGGCAAAAACAACATAACTTAAATCCCCAAAGCATGAAATATTTTATGGAATACTTAAAGTAGTACTATTGCCCTATGAGTTAAAGATTCATCTTTGGAATATTTTAAATGTTTTACTCTATTCTCATTGTATTCAAAAGCTTCTGATTTCAACTAGGCTTCTTGAAATAAATAAGAAATTTAGAAAACACTGAATCTAAGATTCAGAAGCAATATTATATGAAACTTGGGCGAGATCTGCTAATTATAGGTAGTTGAAATTGTTGGAGGAAACATCTTACCTGGTTTTCACCTTTGACACACATAGGTTAAATCAAATACTTTAGAAAGTTTGTCAGACTCTTTAATCTACCCAATTTACCTGTCTGACAGACTGTGCTAGTAAACAAGTGTCATATCAATTCAGACTTTCACCAAATGGGGTGAACATTGAAAGACAGAAAGTTGGAAGCATTAGTTCTCATTAATAAAGTGCTAAAGATATATGCAGAGAAGTTGGAGAAGTATAGGGTAGGAATTGTGGCTTTGATTATAGTATATTTATTGTAGTGATAGAGAATAAAACTAAGAGTCAGAGAAGGATAAGCTGCCAATTTATATGATCAAAACTGAATTTAGTGAATACTATCACTAAAGTGTACACAACTACAGCAACTGATGATCAGATCAGGAATTGGAAATATTTTTTCTGTATAGAGCCAAAAAAACCAAAACAAAATCCAAAATATTAGTTGTTGTGGGTTGTATTTTTTTAAAATGACTTAGCTCTGACAGTGTAGCATGAAAACAGCCATAGACAGTATATAAACAAATGATTATGACTATTTCAAAAAAAACCACCACCATTTTTATAGATACTAACATTTTAATATCCTGTGATTTTTATCTGTCATCTAGTACTACTTATTCCTCTTGTGACTTTTCCCCCCACCATTTAAAGATGTAAAAATCACTCTTAACTCATGGGCTGTGTAGAAACAGGCAGTGACTGGGCCAAATTTGACCCATTTGCTCTACTGTCTCTCTCCTTGACATAGCCTATGTGAAATATATTCCTAAAGGAAAAACTAGAACCAATACAGCAGAAGCAATAATCAAAGAGGCTTGAAAAACTCCTACCTCCACAGGAAGTATCATCATCCTATCCCCTAAAGTTGGGAAAGATAATACTTCTACCTGCAGTGGTAAAGTTTTATGAAGGTGAAGTCATGGTATTTGAATAGGACTCCTTGACAGATGGTAATTAATAAGTTAATGAATGTGTTTGACATTTCCATGAGTGAAAGAATAAATGAGCAAAATGTAAATAAGAGTGTAATGTGAAAAGCACATCTTACAAGGATAACAAAGGCAAAGGAAACATACATATTATCAAGAATAAATAAATGTTGAGGAAAATAAAAATTCAAATTTCAGGTAGGCATATGTAGTTTGTTAGAAAAACAATTTTGTAGTTAATATTAAAATATAGACTTGTAGTAAAGTTTTGAAAATATACAAAGAAATAATGTCCACTAGATTCAGTAGAATGTTTAGTATTTCTTCTGGGGAACAAATACTTTCAAGGTTGGCTTCTTCTGGGGAATAAGCAGGTTCAAGGTTGGCTTCAATTGTATATGTAATAATTTATGTTTTAGTTTGGCATTGAAACATAGATGTTCATTGTAGTGCATTTATATACTGTTTTGTATTTCTGAATTTTTCCATCAGAACACAATTTATGGAAAAGTGACGCTTGATTTGTATCCAGAATAGATTTAAAATAAGCAGTAAACACTCAAGTAATTAACATGGAAAGTTTTGATCTTGTGAATAATAATTTTTTGCCTCGTAGAATTTACATTTTCAAGGTTATGCCTTATAAACCTGCAGCAGAAGCTGCTTTACTAGAAATTTATTCTAATTAACTATTCATTGTTGGGGTAAGATAGTCAAGTTGATGAATAGGAATGGGGGGGCAGGAACTAAGATCTTTGCACTTGACAGTCAATCTGCTGCTTATGAGTGCTACTGGGTTGTGATTTGGACTTAATGTTTTGACCAATAGTAACTCTAAATTGATAAGCCTCATTTGCATAAGATATAAGACCTGAGTCTGGGTTCTGGAATTCATTCAGTTTCCCATGTTTAAGGTGATACTAACCATGATATTCCTTTTTAATTTTCCTTGACATAGTCCTTCAGTATTTTGAGAATATATAGCTTCAGGTGGTTACGGTTAATCAGTTGCCTCTGAAATGAAACTGATTTGTTATCTTATGTGAATCAGGGAAAGCTAAGTTATGCTTTTATGCTGTGTGCCATTTGCAAACCAGAAAGATCATTGTAAATGGGATAAGGAAAACCTCTCTCATTAACCATCCCTAAGAAAACTTGGGGCTGATTTACTGAAATGACCTTCTGAGACTGCACTGGCGTCCACTGGTTTCCTTAATCAGAGATAGTGACCACCTGCCTACACTCCCCCTTCCTCAATTACTCTTAGGCTTTAGAATGTTAATTGTCTCTCAGGTTTGTTTGTCTTCTTTGGAATTCAACAGGCCCTCACCCTGTGTCCCTATAAATACCCCTTTCTTGGTTAATAAAGTTGTCTCATGGTTCATACTTCCATCTGACCCCCGGCTGTGGCTGGGCAAATCTCTTCTCGTGAATTCATTTCTTGTACCTTGTGTCTGGTGGCCAATACTTTTATAAGAAAAAAAATCCTACCCCAAATCTCTATGACTATTATACAGTAAAAGTTTAATGCACACATACTACATGATCAACATGGGTTAGGGACTTATGATCAAGATGGTTATTCAGGAACCCCAGATAACTAACATTTCACATCTAGACTGGTTTTAGTTACCATGACAGGGAAAGAAAATAATATGGAAAACTAACTTTCACTTTTGTGCTGTGGGTTCAAGGAGAAAGATATAGTCCTAGCTTCTAGCTAATTGCTCAGAGATAATGACCTGATCTAATTGTAGGTGAGCTGAGAAATTTGAGGGATACCTTTCTATTTAGTAAGTAGTATGTGCTTTTGCAACTTAGGTTGAAACTGTAAGTTAGGCTTGCTTTTATTTAGATGCACACAATCAAAAGGAACTGTATTGAATAACAGTAGGAACAGTATATACCATGAGTATGTAATATTATTTAAAAAACTTTAATTCAACGAAGGTTATTTATGATCACAGAGCTTAATCTCATAGTTTTATAAATGAACAAAGTTAATCCTAGTGATTTACTTACAGCTATATGGGGAATGGCAGTGTAAGGGCTAAATTGAAAATGAAACCAAACTCTCAACCTGTCTCTAGCGCTCTATCTATCTATCTATCTATCTATCTATCTATCTATCTATCTATCTATCTATCTATCTATCTATCTATCTATCTATCTATCTATCTATCTACATACCTATCTCTCTATGAGAGAGAAAGTGAGAGATACGGATTTTCTGCAGGAAAAATCTCAGTGTTTTGTGCTGGTTTTAGCTTATCAATAACCATTGTTGCAGCTGGACTGGTTCATGTCCTTATCATTATTACACGATGCCTTTCAGCAATAGCCATGACAAAACTTTGAAAAAATAGTGCATTACTATTACATTACTATTATTATTACATGACCTGGAAGGTACATAGAATACCTGTGGCATGCAGTGAGTTATAGGGAGGGGGGGGACTCTCATAGGCCTGGGGTCCTGTTTTTATTGTGGTCAAGGGTAAGGCCTATTTTTTGGTGAGTTTTGAAACATGAGTGGTGAACGGGTGATATTGATCCACAGACAAGCTTGAAACAGGCCATCTACCTTAGTCACCATTCTCTGGACTGGTGATCGTCTGATTCAGACATTATTAGAAACTCCACAGGTCATGCCTTCCCCAACTCTGCCTAACCAAACTACCCCACTCTGGAATCAGAGGAAAATATGTAAAATGACACGAGATTGACTCATGCATGCAATTCCCATCTCTAGGTGTTCCCCCCAACAGGTTTCTTTCTCTAATTAAGAACCTGCTTCTCTCAGTAGCTTCCTTCTTCTTTTGTCTCTAATGCTCCTTTAAGTCCTGTTAAGTAGGAATTTAAATCAGAAAGAAAGGAAAAGAAGGATACATCAAGGGATCCCAACTCAATCAGCTAGAATCTAAAATACAGAAGGGAAAGGTAGGCTGACTCTGTATTTTGTCAGTGACTGGAAAAAGGTTTGCACTAACCCTCTTTGAAGTGCATGCCTCTATATCAGACCTTAAATCAGACACTTGCCTCACAAAAAGAAAAGTCAACTGTCACAGTGTATGCTACACTAGAAGAATCTAGAAATTAATTATTTGGAATAATAAGAACATTTTGTATAGTTAGTGGTACAGGACTGATAGAAAAACATTCCTATATTTTAACATTAAACACCTGAAAAATTAATAGATAATGCTTATGGAATGTATGATGGTTTCATTGATTTCTTTGAATAATCACAGTTTAGTAACCTCTGAATTGTGTGCAGGGGCTTTCAAGAAGAGTTGTTTAACCTACAACAGAAAGTTTTTGTGAGAATAGTGAAATAGTATTAATGAATAAAGGTTTTAGGTTTTTTGGTTCTTTTTATGGAAGTATCAGAAATTGTGCTTACAGTGTTTTGGACAAGAGTGTAGTGAGAAAAGGCAGAAAAAGAGAGGGAGAATTACTTATGGCTGTCATCTTAAGTATGATGCAATGAAACATCTGAATAGTATATGTGTAAAAGGCAAGTGTCCTAGAAAATTTGTAGACAAAGCCATAGCAGGTCTTGGTTATATGTTTCTCATTGTCAGTAAAATTTGCATACTGCTGAGATTATACTTCTCTGGAGAAACATATAATATGACTTAGATAACTCAAAGAGATGTTAAGATATGGGTAATGTACAAATTTGCTAATTTTTGAAACTATATTTTAGATTGTATAATTAGTATGTAGGACTAGGCAACACTATAATTTCTGGACTATCTTAAACATTGTACTATTTTAATATTTTTATTGGTTTAAATTTTTATGAAAATCATTTCAGATGAATGTTTCATTAAGATCTGTTAGTATATGTGATAACTTTCTATAAAAGTAAAGTATCACAAAATTCATAGTTTGTGTTTAAAGTAAGTTCTTTGTGTTTATTTCATTTAATAAGAATTTTATCGAGTGCCTACTAAGTGTTAAGAAATGTCAACAGTCATGGGAATAGAGCAGTGGTTGAGACAGAGTTCATTTTGTGGATCTTTCTTTGTAGTGGATGAATAAAGAAAGCAAATAAATAGTTAACAGTGGCACATGCTGTGAAGACCATTAAAATAAAGGGGGGGGGGTCAGTAAATGATGGTCATGGAAGACTTCTTTGCTGAATAACCAAAGGAAGGCTGATGAATTCCAGCCATAGAGGAAGGAGAGCCTTAGGCAGACAAGAGAGATGGTGTAATATTTTAAGAGGAGAAAGAACATAAAGTTTTTTTTTTTCTTTGTGATGTAATGATTTAGGAGCTGTTCCTGGAAGGTGGGAAAACAGAAAAGTTATAAAAAGAGGTTTGAAAAAAAGTACAGACAGGAAAAGAGGAAGATGGGAATGGAGATGGAGATTCAGGTTTGGCTTTGGCCATTTTGTAAGATGGAGATGTGAACTATGTGAGCTTGGCCATGTGTGGCCAAGACCTGGGGCCGTCTCTGGCTGGCCTGGGCTAGCCGCATATGTGCTAAAGGCGGTTAAGAAGTTTGCAGATTTAAACCCCATGTTGGAGTTTGTTTTGCTGAGTTTGACTTGTGTCTGGAAGAGGCTGTGCAAAAGTTAGGCCTGAGAAGAAAGTGAACTTTGCTGGGTCTGGTACCATGAAGTTTCTTTTAACTACTGGAGGACAAGGAGAAGACATCATGGAAGACAAGGAGGAGCATGTCAAAGAAGCAGCCAAAGGAAGATGTCTTTCAGCATCTGGAGGTGAACTCTGACTGACTGGACATTGGTGAGATGATCAGGACTGAGAGACTGAGGATTTTTGGGCAATCTGGGAAAGGACTTTGAACATTGTTGAGAAAGGTTTTGGACAATGTTAAAGTAATCTGAGTTTTACTTAGATGTTTCTTTTGTAGTAATTAGGCAATCACTTTGTTAGAAATAAATTCATCTGCACTGATTAGTCTTGCTTTGACTTGGAATTTTGGTTGAGAAGGCTGGGGATGGTGGAAAGAACCCACAAGTTTAAAAGAGGGTAAATTGAGGCAAACTAGTCTAAAGTTTAAACTGTGTTTCTAAGTTTTTATTTTTAGGTCTGAAAGAGGGAACGAAAGCAGAGAGAAGCTGGTAGCTGGTTTTTGCATATCAATGGTAAAGGTGAACAGTGAAAATACTGATGAACAGTTTGTAGCCTGCTTCCTAGGGACAGAAGCAGGCATAGGTGTGTCTACTTCAAGTTAAAGGCAGTTCTAATGTTATTGTTTGTAGCCTGCTATGTAGAGAGAGAAGCAGGCCTGTATGTGTTAAAGTCAAAGTCAGAAAGTCTTTTCTTTTTTTACCCTGTTACAATTGGAGATGATAGTAGCTCGAACTGCAATGGTTGTAAAGGAAATAGAAATAGTTGAGGTTTTAGTATCTTTTTCAGACTGGATTTAAGATGTAAGGGAAGAAGGGAATCAAAATTTTTATTTTTTAAAAAAGAATAAAAATGGGTTTACTATTAATATTATTGATTTATTTATTGATTGATTCATTTAATTGAATGAAGTACCATTGTTTTACATCCTTGTTAACATTTTGAATGAAGGATTTCTCTCCTCAGATGTGATCACCTTTGCTTTCTTACCAACGGAACACCCATTGTCCTACACCACAGATCATTGTGCTCTCCCTGATCTCAATTCTCCCTTTCCCTCTCCCCCTCCTCCTCTGTGTGCTTCAGATGTGTGGATGACTGATTGATTTGAACATGTTGACATGAGGAATACTGATGGAAAGCATGAAGAAAGGAAGACAATATTAGGAGTTACTTTTGACTACACTTGTTTTTTGACATCCAAGTAGAGGTAGTAAATAAGCTGCTTAATGTTAGTTGAAGTGCTAAGGAGATATCAAGTCTAGTGACATAGATTTGAAAGTCATAGGTCTATATTATCATATATAATATTCAAACCATGGGTTTGAATGACAAACACCTGGTTGAGTATGTGTTTATAGATGAAAAGGGGGCCACATTAACTCTTGCAAGAGTTAGATCAGAAGAGTCAGATTTTTTGTTTTCTAAGAACATATTTTTTTAAAAATAAATTTGGATTAAAAAATTCAATTTTTCAAAATAAATTGGGTTTTTGTTCTTAGAAGACAAAAATATGAATAAACTGGGACAGTGGGCTCTTTTTAATGCACAAAGTCATATATAAACAAAAATGTAAATACTATATGCAGTTGATTACTAAGGGTATTTTGTCATTATCAAAAATTTGCCATTTTCAAAAGTTAAAAAGTAGATGATAAGTATAAAACTAAAAGTATGTTAGAATTAGTTAACAAATGATTGTATTTGGGAAAACTAAGGAATATAAGGACATTGTTGAAATTTGAAGAAGGGTGAATGTATTCCCCTAAATTTTATGCAGTATTGTAACCATTGTCAATTTAAAATAATTGAAAATGTAAAAAAATATGAACCATGGAAAATATAATTAAAGCTATCTTTCCTATGTGAGAGAAGAAAAATCAAATTATTAGAAAACTTTATCCCAGAAATGGAAATACTTGTGAGGGATAAAACTGATATATAAAGAAAAGGAGGGGAGAAAGATAAAAATGTTAATGCTATGAGGCAGACTAGATTTAAATGATTAGAGAGTTTGTAATTCTGCTTTTATGAATTATAGGCATAAACTCTTCATTGTGTTGAAAAAAGTAATAACTTCCATAAAAGTTAAAATTACAATCTACCATTATTATAATGACTTACCTGCCAAAAATTAAGGTAAAGTTGGGTTTTAAAGACTTCAGTATACTTTTAAAACGCAGAAAAAAAAAAGATCTATTTCAAACAGGTTAAAAACATTTTCAGTAGACTCAATTTGGAGTATAAAGGAATGGCTTCATAAAAAATAAACTTGAAGTAAAATAGTCACCCTTACCTATCAACAGTAACTTTGATTTTGAAATGTCTTAAGTTAATAATGTGTTCTAGGACTCATATTGAAAATTTCTCTGTGACAGAATATTCATAATATATGGAGAGCACTCAAGAACAAGTTTAGTAATTGTTTTCTTTTAAAAGGCCAAGCATTTCTTTATATATTTTTTATGTAGTGCATGATGCTACTTAGGCTTTTGAATGATAGTCCCTTCAGGAACAAGTTATATCATTCCCTGAACCAATCAAATGATTCTTTGTGGTAACTATTCATTCATCACTTGACCGCAGACACACATGCTCATTCATCAACCCTGCAGCCATGTGGACACAGGAGTAGTGCTTGTTGCTGGCATAGGAATATGTAGAGGAGACCCCTGACCTCAGAAGTGTGTGCTTTCTTGCAGAAACTCTAATTACCAAGGATGGTGTATGAGAACTAGCCTTTCTTTGAAGTCCTAGCTACAATTAGGAAGGCATGCATTTTTCATCAGATTAACAGTCAGGTTTGGAAGAACAACAAAGACTAGGAAATGCTAGTCTAAGCTTCACAGAGATAATGTGTAACTGGAAGATGCTGTGTGGTTTGGGTGGTTGTTTTCTAATGCTTTTCTAATTCTAATGAGCTTTTAGGAAATCAAATGTTAGCTATGGCTTCATTAGCTTCATTCTGTTTTCTTTGGGGAACATTCCCAGCACTGGACCAGCCAAGGTTTTCTGAGATCCTTTTTCACCTCCTGTAGTTCAGTCATTAAACAGTGCTATTTGTATCCTATTATAATATTCCTGAGTGTGAGTTACACCATCTGTTAATGAAAAGTTTATACATTGATTTGCTAAGTTTTTATTGTGCATTGTGAATGTTCACTGTCCTCTCAGGGGCTTATAGGAGAATATGTTTTCATAGTGCATGTTATACCGTTATGTTGTGAACCAAACTAATTGGTTTTAATTATGTCAAGGACTGTGGAACCTGGGGCTGTTGACAAATTCATAATGTGCTTTAAATTACTAGTACAAAAAGCACAAATCAAAGGTTTATTTTGGAATAATCTTTGGAAAATACTTTCCTTGACTGAGATGCTGCTAATCATTTTTATTTCTCAAGTTAAAGAACATTGTTGATGGATGTGGCTTTCATATCTACAGACTGGAGGAGAAAGGACTGATCTTTCACTGAGAATCATATTTTACATCAGGATTTTCACTTACTTTCTGTCTGAATTTCAACAAGTCATATAATACTAAGCCCTTTATTTGCTTGATTATAACAAAGTTATGAGTTATGACATAGGGGAGGCTTGTTGAGGATTATTGAGAGATACTAGTAAGCGGACACAGGCATGGTATAAATTTGAGACCTCTCTTCCCTGTTATTTTGGTTGAGGAGACTTGAAGTCATAAGTAATAGAGCCAGTAAGAATTCTCTGCCTGGTTGGTATCCTGGTTAGTTTCATTAACATTTCCCCCTTTAATTAATGTTCAAATCTTTTGTTTTCTCTGTTTTCTGTCTATTAAATATGACATGTAGTGGGTAAACTTTCTTTCCTTTTATATCCCAGGTGTCTGGGAGATCTATGCAATTTGGTGCTTGCCTCACCTTGTTCTAAAAATGGGAAAGACCCTTGTTACCAAAGTATTAAGTTTTGCCCTGTTCCACTGTAAACTTTTCAGTAGTCATGGTTATTCCATGACTATCTTGAGTTGCAGACTGCTGAACAAATAAGATCTTCAATGCCTGGTTAGGCAAAGCTCTTTTTTTCAAATATTCCTAATAGTTGCTCCTACAGTTTTTTTTATCAGGTAGTTATAATGGTGATAGATAATCAATTGATGCAAATAGGTGTGCATGTGACTTTTCTGCTTCTTGAAGAAATACTTTTGAGTTCAGATTTACTCTCTCAATGAGATCATTATGGCAACAATTACCTGTCATGTTCTACCCGTTGTATTAAAGGTAGTCAAGTTTTTGTATCTGCCATTATAATTTGAGTGAATTTAGTAGAAAAGTAGAGTTCCTGACATTTAGTAAATACTAAATGTTTTTGGAATTGAATTGCTAAAACTTCTGTTCTCCAATGTGATGGAAGTAGATATGCTGTAAATAGCACAGGCAATGTGAATGTTGTTCATGACACATGTTTTTGATGTAGATATGTACTATGTAGTGACCAATTGCCATTATATGCTTTAAACACTGATAAATTGACTAATTAACATTAAAATTATAGTCTGATAATTAAAATTTTCCTTGAAGATTTAAAAAATAAGTATGCTGTTCTCTATCTTATTCTTTCTCAAAATCTGCCTCAGTTGAATCACACTTCTCATTTCTCTAAAACTCAAAGTTGCAAATACATAAAATTAAGCATGTAGCTTTTTTTGTTTTCATGAGTAAGCATCATTTATAGCACATTCTTTGTTAAGAATGAAAGACCACAAATTGAGAAGAATATACTATAGGACTTCAACTTTTATTCTTGGCAAAAACGTATTGCCATTTATTGCATGAAATATTTTGTAATCCTGATCATCACAGAGATTTTCAAGTAGTTGACATGTGTTTAAAAAGAGAAATTGCTTCACTGAGACATAGTTTCTTGTCATAGCTAGAGAATTGTCTTAACATTTTCCCTTGCTAATACTAAATGGTACCAATTGATAAAACCAATATCCTAATTTTCCAAGGTCCATCCATAAAGATTATCATACTAGAGTTTAATTATCTGATTATTGATAGTATTAGCATCAAATCTCTTGAAACTGTTCCCTTTGAATCACAAACTCTGGCTCATATCATTCTTATCAAGGTTTGATTTAATTGAAATATGTTGTGAAAAATATTTTTGTGATTTTTTAATTAATTTATGAAATCTTATATTGAGAGGTACTGAATAGTTTCACTTATATGTGGGTACAGGGAAAATAAACAAAAGGGCAAGGAAAAATTAACAAACTGGCAATAGAAATAAAGCATATAGCAAGAAAGGGGGAAAGAAAGGGGGAAGTCAGAAGAGGGGTGAGCACAAAGAGATCAAGATGACAGTCTCATAGGTGACATAGTGGTTAGAGAACCTCAGGTTATGAAATGATGTAAAAAATACATATGTAACAAACAAAATTCTATATTTAGTGATTCATATATTTATCTGCTGTTAAATCAGTAAGCAATGAATTAGAAATTGAGCACTTTTATATATGTAGTTTTCCTTTACTACTAATAGCTTAATAAACTTTTTAAAGATGATAGAAAGTGGATCAGCATGATTCATGGTTATAATGAAAAATACAAAGAGGGCAGACTCTTTCCCTGTTTTGTATCCTCTTAACGCCCCCTTCTTTGCTGTATGTTTCAGTTTTATTAGTTTGAGCTTCTTAGTTTTGACTTTTTCTGTGGAGGAAGGCACACAAAGGAATATGGTGATGGGTCAGGGGTGACAAAATGGTGGGAGATATTTGGGCACTGCAACGATGTAGGGAAAATATTTAAATAAATAAAGTAAAATAAAGACCTTTGAATGTAAGAGTCTGGGAACTCTGGGAACTAAGAGAGGCTTAGAATGCAAATTTTACTGTATTCCTAGAGATCTACTCCTAGTTACTAGAAGTGGGTTTCTGGAATGGGCTAGGTGTGTGGTTCATGAATACTAGGTTATGCAGATCATTCCCTTTACTGCAGAATGGATGGTCAGGTGTCTCTTTCAGACTATTTCTGCATTGTTTGTTGGTTACTACAGAGGTCGGAAGAAACAGAAAGACTATTGGCTAAGAGAAATGAGTCTAAATGTATGAGGTACACAGACACTGAAGGCTTTCATTTAAAATATTGCAAGCTGACCATAGATCTGAGGCACACAGAAGAGGAGGGGAAGCCAGGTGGGTGCTACAACAGGGGAGGGAAGAGCATGAGGGAATATGATGATGGTTCACAGGTGATAGGGTGGTAGGAGAACAATAGGGACTACATGTGAGGGGAGAAATCAATTACTGTACAAAATTAGAAAATA
>PVHY01012971.1:0-42686 GCA_004024945.1 Uropsilus gracilis | reverse complement strand
CCCACCCCGAGTTGTAACCATACATCCTTTTAAATTAGTGTCTTTTTGCTTTTCATAAATACATAAAAATGGAACTTCTGAATCCTATGTTAGATCTATTTTTAATGTTTACAAAACTTACATCGTGATTTCCATACTATTAGGCCAGTCTACATTCAGTCAGCAACATATAAAGGTATTTTTGTTCTACACATCATCTCCAATGTTTGCTATTTCAGGTCTTATGAGATGGGTCATTCTCATGGGTGTGAGATGATATCGCATTGAAGTTTTAATGTGCATTTTTCAGATGATAAGTGATGATAAAAATTCAGGTACCTGCTAGTCATTTGTATTTATTATTTGAAAAATGGCTATTTAACTCTTTTACCCATTTTTGATCTTTGTTGTTGCTGTTGAGTTGCATGAATGTTCTGTGGATCTTGACTATAAGTCATTTATTAGATTATGATAAGCAAATATTTTCTCCTGTTCAATTGAATGTCTTTATGTTTTAGTGATATAGTCTTTCCTTTGCAAAATGTATTTTAGTTTGATATGGCCTTTTTGTTTTTGTTTTACTCTGTTTCTCTTGCTATTAGTCAAGTACCTAAATACATCATTGAAGTCTATTCATGTTTTTTTTCTCTTCTATGTATTTTGTGATGTCATTTCTTACAGCTTTCATGTCATTTTGAGTTAACGGTATAAGTTGAGTTAATGGTATAAGGAAGTAGTCCAGCCATCCTTTTTTGCATGTGGTAAAAATTGATTTATTTCTGTTCTCAGTTCTATTTAGTTGGTCTTTATGTCCTTTTGTATTCCAATGAGATACTATTTTGATAACTATAGAATGTGATACTTTCATTACTCCTCTTGTTTTGTAAGTTTTATTTTATCTATTCATTTTTTGCTTATTTAGTTTTGTTTGTTCTGGATCCATGCTAAAGGATAAACTAATCTGTTATAAAATAATACCTGAGTGCAGAGCCAAATGGCATTCCTCTCCATGTTACAGTTAGGAAAACTCTTCATTTCTTCTTTCTTCTATTCATGCCTATGCATATATCTAACATATGGTTGTTGGTTAGTTCAACCCACTATTCACTTTTAAAGTATTACATCCCTTTTGCAAACTGCTTATTATCTTTCTCATTTTAGAAAGTCTCAAAATTTTACCCACAGGTTTTAAATGTCACTCTTTGTTGGAATGTTCTTAAGAACTTCGGATTAAAATTTTGTTTTTATATTCTGTCACCTTGTGCTTAGAACAAAGTGTCCTAGATAAATATTGACTCAACTCTATCTACTTCTTAAAGTGCTTTACTTACTGTATCTCAACTCTTTAAAGCAAATACAGGAAACAGCACAAGTGAAACACTTTCTTCAAGTGCCATAGTTTCAAAATCAATAGTTCTTCAATTGCCAAACTAAATCTTTAAACTTTAATGAAAACTGGATTTGTTGGTAGAATGGGGGAATCCAACTGTAGATCAGTGGTTCAACTCTAGACACAGTCTTGGAACCTTGTAAGCAACTATTGTTTTATGCTGTTTCAATATTTTATGTTTCTAGGAGAGATTTTCTTTCATGATCACGTGTCACTCATTTCACTGTAGATTCACAGTCTTCGCTGAAGTCATTTCCTTTCAACAGAGTTTGTTTACAAGGAAATTAGATTAAATTTTGAATGAACAGGAGGTCAATGACACTCTATCACTCTG
The DNA here is from genome assembly GCA_004024945.1 of Uropsilus gracilis. Taxonomy (NCBI): domain Eukaryota; kingdom Metazoa; phylum Chordata; class Mammalia; order Eulipotyphla; family Talpidae; genus Uropsilus; species Uropsilus gracilis. The sequence goes on along the minus strand of PVHY01012971.1, from coordinate 40,983 downwards.
ATTTCATCTCCTATTGTCTTAAAACTACTTAAACTAGCTCCAGACACACAATGAATGTAGCATTTATACAGCAAACGGTGAGCTAATTCCATAAGGAAACTGACCTTCTGTCTATTCAATCTTAAAAGGAATTTAGTTGTATAATTATTAAAAAAAACAAACTATAAGTTGATGGCCTATTATTTCAATTTGGATCTAGTCAGTCTATTCATTTTTATAGCCAAAAGATCAAGAAATACACTTAAATATATACTTGTGTTATTTCATCATGAATTTGCTCAATGAAGAAAGTATAATACTTGAAATCAACAGTTCTACTTGACACAGCAGATTTTATATTTGTCACCTGTGATTCACCTGAACCCATCAAAAGATTGTTTTAAGTGAATACTTCACACACAAATAAAGATAGAATTTTCATTTCTGGCCTCTTATGTTATTTTATTTTATTCATTACTGCAAAAATATTTTAAAAAAACATACTAGATGGTACAGAATCCTGCTCTCTGGATGGCTGTTCCTACTTAGTTAAAAAAAAATATGTATATATATGTATATATATACGTATCTACATGCATATGTGTATATATTAATAAAATATATACTATACTATCACTATATTATTTGGTAATAGTGTTATGAAGAAAAAAAGAAGCAAGGAAGAGAATAAGACATATCATGAGGATCTTTGGAACATAGTTATTTAAATATGATGACTAGGAAATTCCTCTTCATGAATATGATACTTACAGATGTAAATGGAGAGAGCATGTGAGTTTTGTGGATTTCTAGAAGACTGTTCCCAGAAGAAAATAGCAATTATGAAGGGTTTGAATGTAAGCATGCCTGGCATGGGCACAATAAGAAGACCAGTAGGCTGGAGGGGCAGTTAATATTAATTAGGTGAACAGGTGAGAGAGATGAACAGGGTAAAGATACAGGGTAAGATATGTGGCTTTTATTGAGACTGAAAGGATGCATCTTTTCTTAAAGCAAGATGATGAGATAGTGGAAGATTCTGAGCCAAATAAAGAAATAATTTAACTTTTGTTCTAAAAAGCTAACCCAACTTGTTGTTAGTAATAAGAGACTGTTAGAGAGATATGACAGAAGCATTTATAACATATTTCCAGTGAAAGAGAATGGTTGTTTAGAGCCAAGTCATTGTGTTTAAAGGCAGTGAGTTTCTGGAAATATTTTGAAAATAAAGAAAACTTAAATAACTGAAATATTTTTTAAACTGTGTTGCTAAACAAGGAATTGATAGAGGCATTAATTTTTTTTCCTTTATTTATTTATCTATTTACTTACTTACTTATTTATTTATTTACTTATATTTGTTTATTTGTTTGTCTATTTATTTATTTATTCATTCATTCATTCGTTTGTTTGTTTGTTTATTTTGGTCTTTTAGTTATGTAGTGCTTTTCAGACAGCCAAACGGAGATGCTAGGTAGGGATCAGATACAAGAGTCTGAAGTCAGAGGCAATATCCAGTTGGAGACTTAAACAAGAAATCATGAAACTGCATGGCTTCTCTTCATGTTAGTGAATACAGGCAGGAACGATTAGAGACCTAAGAATACTTCCTGGGTGATGTTAACATTTGAAACTTTTAGAAAATCAGCAACTAAGTATCCATTAACAGGGCGACAGGGTTGGAATGGCTCTCACAGGGGAAATCTACTGATCCAGAAAGAAAAGGAAAGTGTTTGAAGAGATGGGCACATGTCAAATACTTATGATTAGTCACATAAGAGGAACTGAGAATTGAGTTGCTTTAGAGCCGAGGTGGAGTCTAATGGTAGAAAGTTCATCAAAATGTTAAGGGGTCTAAAAAATTGGAAGGTAGGTGGGGTGCTATGTAGATCTGAGAAAGGCTTTTATTTATTTATTTATTTTTAATTGGAAAACAAGTAATACTCATGGTGAGGCATTTTGAACAGAGGAACAGGTTGTTACTGGTACACAGTTTGGTTTAAATATTAGAATGTGCAGCCCATCCAAAATCACAATAGAAAAAGGATTAAAAGACCCATATACAAGAAGGAAAGCAGAGAAGTAGAAAAAATAGGTGAAACTTTCTTTGGTTTGTTCTTATCTCCTCATACAGTTGAAAGCAAGTGTACCTAGCAAAAGAAAGAATTGCAGGAGAAACGAAGTTGAGAAGGAAACAGGCATCTATGATTACAGTCCTTAAACTGTTGCTTGGATTTCCTCTGTCAATGAAAGTTGAAAAAAATGCTATTAATTTTTATCTATCTGATTCAAATTAGGATGTATATAGATATAACTATGTCGATGGCATAGTTATATTGATGTTGATAATTTATATATTTTTCTTTATAAATTTAAGACTAACAAAGGTCAATTTCTGACATGTTGTAATTAGCATTGATAAATATTTTCATTATTTTAAACATTTATTCACTGTAATTTGAATGGTAATACTAAGTCCATCATTATTCATTGAAAAATAAAATACAAACAGGTTTTACTCTACCAGAGGTGTTTACATTACTCCTTTTACATTGTGAAACAGTACTTCACAATTTTAACTCAAGGAGATATGTTTTAAATCATTTATTATTCACTCATATTTATTTGTAAAAGAGAAAACTATATAAATAGAGATTTGATTTCTTTTCTGTGCTATGTGTGAAGAGTTTAACAGTTTGCTCTGGAATGAAACTGAAGTAAAGGTGTCCATACTCAGCTGATAAATAAAGCATAATCAGAGCATATGTGGCTGGCATCTCAGTCTACAAAACGACAGCTCTGCTGGGAGTTGTGAGTGCTGCCTCCAATGCTTGACTACAACTCCCAGAATTCATGAACAGGAGGGCTGCTGTGAGCTAGGGACTGAGATGAGCTACTCCATTGCCATTGTTTAGAAGCTTGAAGACAAGTTGACTTGCTTCTCTTTTGTGCCTTGAACACTTTGGCAAGCTGCTTGAGCAAACTCTCTTCAGAGACGGGAGGCTGTCATCTTGACCTCGTGATGGACTATTCAGCTTGTGTAAGACCTTGCAGCAGTTCTCCTGTCCTGGGACTTTAATTGCCTCATCCCATGCTTGTCATTTTAGTTGATGTGTGCTTTGACTTGTTCTCTTGGAAGTTTATGTCTTGGGCCCTGCATATTTGCTTGACCTGATACTCATGAGGGAACGGTTTATTTTGGAGTTTGATAGGAAATCTGTATTTGGAAATCTTTCCCTTCCCATTCTTTTACTCTTTCTCACTATATTCTTTGAAGCTCCCACCAATTAAAGATCTTAGGACACATTGACTTGATTACTTTGCCTTCATTATGCACAGGTTGCCAAAATCTTAACTTAATATTTTTTTTTTTAGTGTTTGGGGTCTCAGGTTACCCTTGGTTTCATCTGGTATGAACAAATATATATATATATATATATATATATATATATATATATATATATATATATATATATACACACACACACACACACACATATAATCATGGAGTTTTGGTTAAATGTAGGGAATTTCTAATATAGTGTGCATTTTATTTTATTAAATAAAATGTTATATGTGTACGAGCATGGCATGAATGTAGAATTATGTAATACACACAGATATATTTTTATATTTAGCTATATTCTGCATAATTATAAATATATAGAAATTTATTTATATAGTGTAGTAATTGAATCCTTCTGGAAGCACAGACTATGACACAGGTAAAGCTATAAGAGACTTATTGCAGATGATGTGGGTGGGGGACTGTGGCTAGAGACTACCCATGGCAGGTAAAAGAAGGAAGAAAGAGAATCAGGTGAGCAAGTCTAGACCCACAACTTATAACTGATGAAATTTTGAAAACATTCAAGATGACAGAGCAAAAATCACCTCTTAGAGAAATCTTACACTGAGCAACAATCCCCAAGCCTATGACTACACCTTACTTGATTATGGCTGATTTAATCTAGGGCCATGGCTACAGAGCTGAAGCATCAAATCTCAAAGGGACTAACAGCTGGAGGCTTTTAGATGCATGCACCCGAGCCTGGCAGCTCAACACAAAGTTCCTTCTTGAGAGACAGGAACAGCGATTTTCCATTACTGCCACAAATACAAAATGTTATTGAAAATGCACTCCATAAAAGCAAAAGGAAATAACATCGTATAGTAACACTATACAGTTTTCAGGTGTGCATAATTAAAGCAAAGCATCTGTATATAGCATATGTAATACCTTATGATTGCCTCTAAAAGTCTAATTCCATTCTTCAAAAAACAATTGCAATTTTAAATTGATATATAGACTTTTGTATTAAAGTTCATATGCCTGTACAGTTAGAAATTATTTCATTGCTTTAATGAGTTAGGGTGTAGCATCAATTACCATTTCTAGGCATGCAATCCCTCAGAAACCAAGTTACATAAATAAGGATAATTTTGCTTCCTTTCAACTATATATTGATTGTGTAAGATCATTTCATATCACTGAGAACTATATAACAATTGATCAGCTAGCAACTCAGCTGGGCTTCTTTTAGCTTTGGTGTTTTAAAGATTTAGTAAAACAGGCCTGCAATTTTTTTCCAAATTACTAAAACACTTGAATTGCCAGTTTTTAGTAAATACTCTAAACATGCCAGCAAAGAACTGTCAAATGAAAATTAATTATACCCATTGTCTTACAGATATTCTTAGCTTGAACTTGTAAAATCAGAAAGGACTACAAATTTTCAATGTTTTAAGTTGTGTGTGAGTGTATTTATCTCCATAGTGTGCATGCATATATATCTACAGTATATATATATATATATATTTATTTATATATTTATATATATACAGTATATATATATTTAACACACACACAAACACAAACATATATATATATGTTTATATATATAAATATATATATGTTTATATATATATTTATATATATGTTTATATATATATATAAACATATATATATATGTTTGTGTTTGTGTGTGTGTGTTAAATACACAACTTTCAATACAATATTTTTGCTTTAATGGATTTCTAAATAAATATTCACCAAATATCCCAATTATGGTTTTAAATAATACAGTTTACAAAACATTATCTGTCAGACTGTCTCATGGGAAAAGCAAGTCCTCTTTCTCTAACCAAGTTCCAAACACATTTTTTTCAAATATGTGTTTGAAAAAAATAGTTTTCAAATTTAACAACCTGATTTATGCATGTTCCTGTGGCATCTATCTTTGCTTAAATTATAAATCCTTAATAATAGATATAAGACATAGCCTTCTTGTTTTAATTTTTCTTTTGATGAACAGAGCACTGCCAACTTCCATTTCATATGCAACTGTCTGCTTCCATCTTGTAAGACGTATTTTTAAGAGTTATTCACCCTTTGATAGTAGTAAGGGTAAGAAACAGGTGAGGTAGTCAAATAAAAATGGCCAGTATTTCTGTTACATCACTTTTCAATAATGCAACATATCTGAATTCAGAATATATTGTGAGCCAAAGCACATTGCTTCTTAGCATTATATTTTGCTATTAATAGAAAAAAAGACATATAAATGGTGAATAAAATAGTTTGTTTCATTGGAGAAGACAAATTATGAATTTTAATTAAAATTCAAATTATGGAATAATCATTTAGCATCAGGGCAAGTATGGTTTTAAAATGACTTGTTATCACGTGATAGATGAGGGTTGTGAAGGACCACAAAGGAAAAATTCCCTAAAACTTACATTACAGGCATGTTCTTATATTAATTTAAGGTCAAGTACATAGGGCAGCTCTGAATTCAGAAACTGATTTCTTTAGACATTTCCAAGTCATGGAAAAGGCTTGGGTACTCCCTCGGATATATACACTCTAGACTATGGTCTAGAAGAGATGATTCATGTGTATTTTTGGCTGTGGTTCTGAACCCAGTGATTTCACACATGCACACACACACATGCCCAAAATATACTAGCAAAATCTTCAAATTGCTGCACACAATTGAGGCTGGTCCTTTAATTCACAATAAATGATAAATTTATCCAGTCCAAAATGTCAGTAGTGCCTAGACCCAGAGATTCTACTCTAGAGTAGCTAACTAAAGTAAAATCTAAAATACAACACTGTCATAAAGTATGCTAGGAAATAAAAACTCCACAGCTTTGATGCACTGGCAAGTTTGGAGCATTCACTACACCTTCAACTACAGAGATGCAATAGGATTCCAGATAGCACCATGGGACCAATTGACATCATTCCAGATGTGCAATGGAAAACTAAATATTCTAAATATTGCATATTTATTAACTATAAACTAAATATTCTAAATATTGCATATTTATCCTTGCAAATTTGCAGGAATAGTGATGAAAATATATTTAGATTCCTCTAAAAGATAAGCATTGCTCCTAAACATTTTTGAACAATAACAATGAATTTGACATAAAGCAAAGATATTGTGAAAGGACAATGGCATGCTTTAAAAGCAAGACATTCATTATAACAGAAATAGTGTAAACTTTGGCATCCTTTTATTTTCAAAATTGAGATTATAACTTTTAGACTATATGAAAAGACAAAATATAGCTTCCTCACAACTGATTTACATATAAACATTTCTCTTATTCCCATGGGAATTTAGGTGATTGTTTTCTCAAATTTCAATATAAATCTTCATGTCATAATATTTATTTTCCTTTGGTTTTAAATTTGGATTGTTTACTGGCCTTATTTCATCTAAGAAAAGTGGGATAAAACAAGTTACAACTATTAACCTAAAATATTGCAAATAGCACAGAATAAATTGGTAGTTAGAGTTGAATTTATAACATTAACTCATTTTCATCTTATTTTAAACTATTCCCTGCTGACAAGGGTCATCATTGTAGACTGTTAAAGTAGCAATTTAAAAATTCAATTTCTGTTCACTAAAATGAATTCTTTAGTTAACACACTACATTTAATTTTTTTCTAGAAATTTCTAAAATTCCCTAGGGGCCTTTGCTTCTGAGGAATATCTGGTATAGCAGAGAATATTACATGTGAGTGAAAACTGTAGTTTCTTGAATAAAGTTGAATTTGTTAATTTTATTGAGTTTTTCTTTTATTCTGGTTTATAACTTCTCACATTTAAGCTTATTTTTTTAAATAAAGTAAAAGTTTAAGTAAAAGTAAGTTAAGTAAAAGTTCAATTCATTTAGAAATTTTCTGATAAAACACATTCCACAGTATAGAGATTTAAAATTTCATTTAAGATTATCTTTACTATTTACTTTATTATATTCTTATTTAAGGTCCTCATCACTTTATGACAATGTTATTGTAATAAATTAACTGCTATCTCTGAATTTGGTCCTTCCTCCTACTGATCCTTTTGTGTAACTTTGTATGACTTTCAACGTGTCATTACCCTTATCAAAACTCATGAATACTCTTCCATAAATTAATCTGTGCCAGAAGCATAGACTTTTCTCTGACTTTCTATTATGCAGCTACAACCTCTGCACATAGCTTCATTCACATTCTTATCAGTTTTGTTTGAATCATGTGATGTTCTTCGCCATATAGCATGTCTGTAACTTTGCCTGTTGTTTTGTGCGTTTATCTAGTTTTTGTTTGTTTTTCCCAGTCTCTGTTTTCCCCAATATACTGGCTCCTACTCACTTTTGTGTAAAGCGTATTCATCAGTGAATACATGTTCATAGCCTATGTACTCTATGAAACCCTCCATTTTTAAAGGATCTACTTCTGACTCATTATAATGTTACCTTTCTGGAACTTCCTCCCTGTTGAATATATATCAGTGAGTGTATAGCATGATGGGGACTCTTGAATGCAGTAAAAGTTTAAATTACAAGATTTTTCTAATGTAATTCTCTAAATTGTGAAGTTAATATCCTATGACGTATTGGACAAATAGGAGTTAATTTCCTTTTACTTGTTAGATTCTTCTGACTTTCAAAATTAATTGTCTTATATTTTTGATAGATAACATTTTAATTTCCTCCATGTCATATTGCTCGAGATAAATGTAATAAGAATTGAATATTGTTGGTCAAGATGATTTTAATTTGTATTTTGCCCTTGGATTGGAGAGTGTAATGATTTCTCAACTTTTTCAATTTTACAGCAATGATCAGTAATTAATATCAGAAAAAAAACAAAAAAAAATTAATGAACTTGAATTTCCAAATTATGAACTTTGCTGATCTGTTGTATATATATATATATATACATACATACATACATATATATATGTATGTATATATATTCACTCTTCTTCCCTCAAATATTTTGATGTCACAAGTGGCATATTTAACAATTTGATAATTGATGAGAGGCTGGTGGGCTGCCATCAATGTCAGTTTGTGTGGTTTGCTCATGTGTGTGTAGAAGAAAGAAAACAAAGAAAATAAGTACATTTTAATGTATAGAAATGTGGCATCTGATGTTAACTTCATAAATTTAAAGGAAAATATTTTTTCTTCTAAGAAAACTTGTGAATTTTCTACAAAAAAAAAATCTTCCTATTTTCTCCAGAAACCAACTGAATGACTCACCATTTAACTCAGTTGTGACATTAACTCCCAAATTTAGTACACACCCCACAAATTATGACTCAGTTTACTCCTTCCCTAGGTGAGACACTTTCCAATTGATGGGCTCATAGCTTACTGACACTTCTGTCCAATTTAGCTGCCAATTGGGGGTGTCCCTGAACCCTTTGCAGATTTGATAATTCCCTGCATTGGCCCATACAATCCAGGGACACAACCACTTATTATTACTGGCTTATGATAAGACATATTACAAAGATGCAAATAGATTAGGATGTACAAAGTGAAAGTTTCAGAAGTGTTTATTCAAGAAATTATGTTCCCATGGACTTTGAAGTATACCACCCACCCAGCATGTAGATATGATTCCTCAAATGAAAGATCTACAAATCTTTTCACCCTTAATTTAAGATTCTTTTATGGGAGCTCTTTTACATAGGCAAGTTTGAGTAAATCACTTATCGTTGATGATTATCTAAATCTTCACCTTTCTATCATACTCAGAGGTTAGAGACAGGGTTGAAAGTTCCAAACCTCTGGTTATATTGTCACTTTCTCTGGTAACCAGTTCAGTCCATCAAGACATATTCATTAACATAAACACAGGAAGGATCAAAAAAGAATTATGAACAACAAATAAGTCTTTTTTACTCTTATCAATCAGGAAGTGACAGGAGCATTTACTTTTCTATGCCAGGATCTGTGGATAGACACTAAATATATTTTTATTTTATCACAATAGCACAGTTTTATTTTAAGGAGATTCTGTTATCACTTACAAGACCAGAAATGTGGATTTTTGCACTAGACGTTTCTGATTTTGGTGTGGTTCAAATAAGATTGTTGCTTTAGTGGGTCAGTACCTAACAGGATCCTTAAAGGGGTGTAAACTCTCAGGAACAGTGAATAACTTGCCTAGTGAAACATTCGCTGGGTCATAAAAAATAATCAATGACCGGGGCATGGTGACGCATGCCTGGGGTAACATAGCGAGACCTAGTCTCAAAAGATATAGTTGGGCATGGTGGCACATGCCTGTAATTCCAGCTACCTGGGAAACTGAGTGTGGGGATTGCTTGTGTCTGTGGTACCCTGGGTAACGTGAACCCGTGGTTCCACAGGCAAAAATAGCAAGACCTAGTCACTAAACATACAAACAAACAAAACATACAAACAAACAAATAACTAAAAATCAGTGTCCTGAATTAACTCAGCATGCAATTCTGGACAGTTTAACATCAGCTAAAAGTAGGTTAGACAATATAAACTTGCTAAAGAAAGCATGACTTAAGTTTTTTTTTTTTAAATATATAATTACACCTTTTCACTGAAATTTTAACCTTATGAGTATTTGCTTTTTTATCTAAATGATATAACTTAACTGGTCAGATAGAAAACAGTGATGCTATTGCTTCTTGAATTCTGTCTAGTCATCAGAACAGCTTTGAAAATGTATACTTCCCATTTTATTCCCATATTATAGACAGTGGAATTGCAAGTTTCAACCATAATAAGTTAAAATCTAACTTCAAACTTAGATCCTTTAATTAAAGCACATTGTCTTTTTATACATATATTCAGAAGAAAAAGAAAACATAAAATGTTTTGGCCTTCTGAAAATAGTATGTCAGAGTATCTTCAGCAATAATAGACAAGGATTGATCCTGAGATTGCTGGATGCTTGTCAGTTCACCTTGCAACTCAGAAAGTGTATCTTTTCACTCATCTACACCCTTTAGTAGTTAAGGCTAAAGGAGTGAGCATTTACTGAATAAAGCATCTTACTGCATGTCTTCTATCCACAAGGGTCTTAAAGAAAATGACTTGGGGAAAATTTCACAAAGTGACTTCAGTAACTTCAACCTGAACAAAAGATGTAGACAAGGAAAGAAATGAAAAAAGTGCTTTAAAGGCATTTTATTTAAAATAACTAGGCTTTCCATTTGTGTACTATATAAGATTTTACTAGAATGTTCAAAATTAAACCACATTAAAGTAATCAAAGCAGTCTTAGAAATGACTCCATAATATGATTGGGATTTGAAGATACAGCTGGTTCTGGTTAAGTACTGGCTCTTGAAAATTATTTGAAATAAATTGAAAAGTAAGAAAAGAAAAAAAAAACAAAAAACAAGCCTTCCTTAATTGTCCATACTTTCAAACATTAATGTGAAGTGTGATCAAGTGGGAAATATGACACTCAACTAAATTGTAGTTATAAAATTCTGTGTGCCTTTGTAAACATCCACACTGACAGGCCTGACAGTTTGCCAAAAGCTGTTTGTATCAGCCAGGCTTGGCTTTCCCTAAGCCAACATCTAGCTCCCTCATTTTGCTCCTGGGGATTCCAGAACCCCTATTACCATCTCTATCCCTTTGTTCATTCAAAATCTTTTATTTCCTGGTTTCTTAGACGGGAAGGTTAGACATTGTGCCAGGGAAGTCTTTGCTTCAAAGTCCAGTCTTGGGTGAAAACCAACTGTCTTCCTCCTAAACAACCTCGCGATGTGTCTGAGATCTGTCAGACCAAATCTGTCAGCAGATTATAATGAAAATGATGCTGTGAATCAGAATGCTAACTTCCTTTAAATATGCAATTGATAGGAGATTATTGCATTTAATTTTAGATATATCATGATGCAAAAATTAAACAGAAAGAAGCCAATATAATCTTATGTGTGATGATGATAATTATTGCTATTGAAGGCAAACATTGAGGGGGTAGAAGAAAAACTCTTCTAGCCTTCTGGACTCTTCTTAGGTCAGGCTAGCAAACAGCAACAGACAGATTAATAATAGGAAAAAGACCAAATGCAATCTTATCCTTATGGAGAATTTACAGGGTTATAAATTCTAAAGTAAATGGCCAAACCAAAGGTTTGTATCTTGAGCTAAGGAATGGAATAGGAACCTGGGGCCTCAAGGAGAGAAAGGGGAGGGGAAATTAATTCACATGAGAAAACCTTGCCTTTAGATGTTTCACTCACTTTAGATCTGTTTTTCAGACAAAAGTGTTATTTTTGAGATGATCCTAAATCTGGATAATCTGAAGTTTTTAAAGGTTATGTCAACAGATACACTCAGCCCTATTTCCACATACCAAGGTGACATGGATTGAAAAAATGTTGCTCTGAATATTTTGAAAAAATCTATCTGAGCTTTTTTTTTTTTTTTTTTTTTTTTTGTGAGGAGCAATGTAAGCAATGAATAATTTGTAATATGCAAGATTTTCAAGCTTTTCTGGGAAGTGAAAGATGGATGAAACAAAATCTTACGTCTTTTCTACCTTATCTTTTTGGACAGACTGCACAAAAACTGTAATCTCACAAATGTATTGTATCCTGTTTTAAGTATTTGCATTGTCCCCGTGACTTTAACACAGGTTCTTATGTCCAACACATTGTACATTTTTAATTCATAAGTCCAGGGTTTGTTATCTGAGACCCCTGTCAAAACAGATCCATCCTGTCCTTTTTCCTGAATAACCCTTTGTAATTTCGTAATTTCTTCATGGAAATGTTCTGTTCTTCATTTTCCTTGGCTCATTTTCACCCTGATATCTGCCCAACAACCCTTTCCTCTTCTGCTATTACTTCTACACTCTGTGTCTCTTGACTTATGAACTTTCATCCTCTGGTTCTGATGTGGTTTCACTGTGGTTGCCTGGAGAGGTCAAATTTTTCAGTAGACAGTGCTGAATAAAACTCAACAATGCTGTATGGTAACCAATTTTTGTCGCAAATGTAGGGTTAAGCATCCTGTTCATGATGCCAATTATAGTGCACAGGCTTCAGGCTCACCAATTGACTCACCAATTGGCTTAGACTCTTTATTGTTTCTAGCAGTTCCACAGACACACCAGGTAGGATAGGGCAGGGTTAAGACAGGGTCAGAGCCAGAGGGTTGGGAGGAAGGAAAGCCCCAAGGAATCTTCAAGTTCTTTTTCTCGGTTCTCTTTGGTGCTCTTGCCTCCTCTCTCATCCTGTGCTCATATCACATGCTCCATCTGTGTGTCCCTTTACCCCTCTCCCAAGCTCAGCTGGGCACGCGTACACATGCACACAGCCACTATATCACACGATCATGGGGAGGCTGCAATATTACAGGTGCTGGTTTTACAGGTTCATGGAGGAAAAAACCTGACTAAACTTACCGTACAAATACCTTCTTCCCTTTCTTTAGTCTTCAGACTTTCTGAAAATTTTGGTGAAAACATGTTTTTTTCTTTCTAGAATTTGCCACCTGATATTCAAAAATCCCCCAAGAGAACCAAAACAATAATTTTTAGACATGTTTAGATTGACATCAAACTATGTGTCTTGATTGTTTTTAAAAGCCATTAAATTCAGTTTATTTCTGAAGGTATGTGTTTCTTCCTCAATTAGAAAATAATAACCACTTGTCCTGTTGAGGCTTGCAAAAATATGTAACAAGTTGGAATTCCTCTCGCCTCATAGAACTGCAGGCTAGACAGCATTCTAATCTTTCAGCACTTGGGTGTATTCTGTGAGATTTGTATAGTTCTTGTATAAGTTGTCTATCAGCTATTGCTCTCTTTAGGATTTTATGCAAAACTTTGTTGAAATTCCTGTGGTACAACACTCCACACATATTTCTTGTATCTGCAATATTAAAAAAAAAGAAGTGTACATTCCTGATGAACAAATTCTTAAATGCCCTAACAGAAGTTGAAAATTAAGTGACTTCTTCAAATATCAGAGTAGCTATTAAAACATAAAGTTGACCAAATTTTTCATTTTGCCTCTGAAGGTTTTATTATCAGGCATCCCTGCCAGCACTTGTTGGCCGTTTTTTGGAGGTGGGCCATTCTTACTAGTGTAAGGTGCCATTTCATCATTGTTTTGATTTGCATTTCCCTTATTGCTAGTGACATTGAGCAAATTTTCATGTGCCTGTTGACCATTTGTATTTCCTCTTTGGAGAAGTGTCTTTTTAGTTCTCCCCATTTTTTTTATTGGACTTCTTGTTTTGTTTTTATTTAGTTGTGTGAGTTCCTTGTGGATCTTTGTTAGTAAACTCATCACTCTTGTGGAGGCACATTTTTTTTTCCCATTTGGTTGGGCTTATTTTTGTTTTTTCTGTTGTCTTTTCTGCTGTACAGAAGCTTTTTAGTTTGATATAGTCCCATCTGTTTATGTTTTCCTTCATTTTTTTTTTTTTATTGCCATCTGTAGATGTGTCCAGAAAGGGATTCTGAATTGTAATTCATGGAGGGTTTTGTCCAAGTTTCCCTCTATGTATGTTATGGTTTCAGGTCTGACATCTAAGTCTTTTATCCATTTTGAAATGATTTTTGTACATGGTATGAAGTACTTGTCTAGAAATTTTCTTTCAAAATAAAATTGATCCCACTGCCCATAATCTCTCTGAATCTTTGGTGTTTTACTTATGCTTTTGTATAAAACTAAGAAGTGGGAGTGAATGGTATGCAACAGAAACAGAATGATGGAGATTCATGACAGAATAATAATGTTTTAGATCTTAAAGAGATATTCATTCTTTCTGAGAGGAATAGCTTAATATGCAAAATCTTAAGGACATGTTCACTTTTATTGAGGAAGTAGTAGCTTCTTTTCATATTCTGGCTTTAAAATAATTTTCAATAATTACACTTAAAATAAAGATGATAAATATTTCTCTACTCTCACTAACACCATAATGCAGGAATGTTATTTATCTTTCATATTTGCAATTCCACAAAATAGTTATTCCTTATACTTTGAAGAGATGCCAAGATCACAAGAGTTTGAATGTCACATACCTGCAAAACAGACAAGGAGGAAATGTACAACTCCAGAAGTCAGAATTTTCTTTGACATTTTGCTATGAAGTGCATGTGAGTATTGTTAGTTTAATTCCTTAAATGGCAATATTTTAAAATGTAGATGCATGAAAACATATAAATTCACATTCTAATTATAAAAAGGTCAGGATTAAACTAGTATTAAATGTCACTAAGTATAGGGTGAATCATATGTGTTTTGGGATCTATCTTTAAGTTGCTGTATTTTAATTCAATTTGTACATTGTGCTAAAAAATAGTTAAATTACTTTTCTGGACAGATCTACAAAGATAGAATTTCACTTGAAGGCCATAACTGATGCTAGAGAGAAGCAGGACAAGATCCAGTCTCCTCTCAGAAGATGCCTTGCAGAGATACAAGGTCCACTGAAAAGTCAGATTTGAAGATTGACTGATTCCTTTAGGCTGCACATTTCCATAAACAATACTGAGCCTGTGAAGACGGCTTGCTTGCCACCAGACCAGGGGCCTGGTTGCCAGAAAATTTACTTTATATTCACACTACTGCAAGGGAGATGAATTAGTCAGGCTTCTAAGCCACTAGCCTGTGGCTACCACCTTGTTGCTGAGATCAGATTAATGCAGAGGGGGCTCAGGAGAGTGGGCATGGGGTATACGCACTCACATGTATACACCTGGGCCCTTAGTAGGTGGGTGTGTGCATGTGTAAGTGGCACACCTGAGCCTAGAAGCAGGGATAAAAGCAGCGGTAATAGCACCAACAATACTACTACCAGCACAATGGCTACCAGCAAAACGGCATTAGAGACCAGAGAAAGAGCCTCAAGATTCCTGCGAGGCTGAGCAGTTTGGTTACCTGTCCCCTTCCCAGCACCCTGACAAGTCTTGTCTGCCTTCCTGCCTAGACTGCCTCCATACCATACAATTGGCCCAACCTCCTTGCTGGAGCCTGAATACCTGATTCCCTGAATGCAATAAAGGTGTAAAATCCACCTAGGGCTCCAGGACTCTGTTTATTCATTTGTCTGAATCCATGATAATGGATCTGCCCAGTGCATAGTGTGCTTACACAACTACATAGGACAGATTGTTATTCCACCTCAGAATTGAGATACCAGAGTCTACATGTTCTATGTAGATGTGCTTAGTATACAGGAGATCCACAGTAATGGATAATGATCATGATGATAATTAATTATCTCTCTAGCAGTGATAATTATTATTATTAGTGATAGTATGCAATGTTCATATTCTCACTTACTTCTTCGAATTAGGCTTTTTTCTTTCATGTTTAGGATTGTTAAATCATCTTGGATAAAAATCATACATTTATAAATTACACTTGTATACAATATTTATTAATTAAAGATTTATACATCTCAGTCTTTTGATGCCATACCCCAAAATTTTTCACTCCTTTCCACCTTAAGCTGTGGTCAGGGGGGTATTGATTATATAGCCATGAGCCCAACTTTGAATCCCTCCGATCACTGTCCCCATTTCAGCAACTTCACTAGAAGGATCTGGAAAGCTTAGTCTCATGTCCACCTGAGATGTGCTGAATCAGAATGTACAGTCTAACAAGTTGTACAGAGAACACTTATTTGAGTTGTAGCGGTAACTCATGCTAGCAGCACTGCCTTTGAACACTTACTCTCAAACTTAGCACTAAGTAACTTAAAAAGAAATACTGATATTACAGTAGACTAACTAGATCAGCTTGTATGGTTATAGGCCAAAGCATCAGCACTTTTATCAAGCTCAACTTCTTTGTTGTCTGTGGTCTTCAAAAGTGGGTGACTGAAAATACAAAGTAAATGTCAAACAAAGCAGAAGTTACAGAAAGCAATTGCACAGTTATCAATCTTGGATAATTCAAATGGGATGATGAAACAGGATTGATCATTTCAGTGCACAAAGAACAAAGTAGAGTCATTGAATTTTGGAAAATGAAGATGTATTTCTTCCATTTTCACTTTCTAGCATTCTTTTTTTGGTACAGTATGTTCCACATGTCCCTGTTCCATAACCACAACTGGAGCCTTCAGACATCATCATCAGGTAAGATGAGATAGCCCCTTTCCTCTGCCCTGAATACCCAACCCAACTTCACACCTCTGACTTCTGCTCACTCTCAGCACCAAAGAATCCATCCCTGACCTGGTGTATTTGTTGGACACAAGTTCCCGCACCTTGTAGCATGCTTTTCTTCCCTTTATATTGCCTAACAATACTTAAGCTAAGAATTTATCTTGTAACTTGCTACCTCTCATGAACCCAAAATCTCCTTGAGGACTCAGGTAATGTCATCTGTGTTCAGGCTGTAATCTCAAATCAGGGTCTAAATGACTGTGCTTACAGATACAAGAACATTCACCAATGTATTATTTTAATAAATTGCATTTTTACAATAAAATAATTACATTATGGTCCTAAACTTAATAGAACCTAAGGCAACCTTTAATATTAATGTAGATAGAATGAATTGATATGCAGTCTATGTGTGACTTAGATTTTTTTAAGAGCAAGTTGTAGAAAAAATGTAAAATAGTATTCAGTTCTATGATCATAATGTATACATTTACACATATATGTATGCACCCACAAAAAAAGTCCAAGTATGTATATATTTTCCCTCCAATGCACTGGTTTATTTTCCATTCTTGTATCTGCCAGATTTCTTTCTACCTACCGGGGCATTGTGGTTGTTACCAAAAGTAGAATAGTCTTTCCTGTCTTTGATTGCTGAACTCCTGCTTATCTATTGCAATTAAACTTTCTGCAAAGTCAACAGCTATGTGTTGCCTGAAAACCCTTAATTAGCCCACAAATATTTGGTTCTTTTTCTGCATCTCCCAGCTGTAACCTTACAGTGGTTCCCATGACTCCTTGGGAATCTGATGGTCATTTGATGCTCCTCCCTGTCTCCATGTGCCTAGCACAAGAGCTGGCATTTTCTCCATCTATAAGCATTCAGACAAATGCATAAATTAATGAAGTATTCTCTATTTCATTAACAAGTTAACAGCATCTCTGAATTTTAGGACACTTACTCAGAGTATTCAGTTAATCAATAACATCAGAGTAAAGCAAATTCAACCTCATAATAAAACGTGATAAATTACAAGTGAAAGATTCCAAATTCAATTTTATTAAAGTGAAATTACAAAAACAGGAAATGCTAAAGCAATTGTTTCTCCCTTTGACATAGACACCATGGTGAGAATGAATGTTCTTATTTCTGGGGAGCAAGGGGAAGGAGACTAAGATTCTTTTAATTCACCAGCGATCAAATAACAAGCAATGGAAATCCTTGATAAGCCACATAATTTTATACTGGCTCATAAAACTTGTATTTGTTAAAGTCAAGGGTTCTAATAAAATTCTTTCTATGTTAATGCCTTGTTCTGGTGAGAGATTGCATTCTCACCTATCTAAGGAATTCAAGCTTGTTCATTTCCACTGACAGGCTGTGGGGACCTCAATTTTTAAAAGCGAGACCTCAGTTGAACTAGAAAAATCACCGTGCTTGGAATTAAAGCCAAATCAAATTATAAATCTGTTAATATTTAGGTCCTCTTTAGCATTGACCTTGCAGGTAATCTATAAATAAGTAGTATGTCAGGATAGCTAATAGGATGGGGAGGTAACGGCCAAAGCATTCTAAGCTTTCCTAAGGCAGAACGAAATGCCACACATATTCTAAATGAAAATGTGTAACAATTTCATTAATATTTTCACAAATGCACTCATTTCCTGCCCCAAAACTATTTTCTCTTAGGAAAATGTCCATTCATATTTTAATGTAATGCGATTTGAGAAAAAGTTCAGATAGTGTGATTTTAATTTTATTTTATCTTCATATTTATGTGGAATTACACTAACAATATATGAATTATATGGATATTATATAAATTCAAAGAACATTCGAAGAATTATAGGTACATATGATGTCATTGAAAGTGTCAACAGTTTTGTTTTGAATATTGTCTGTGGTACAAAAACTTGCTTCTAGAAAATCAATTTCTTCCTTAAAAATTAAAGATTAGTGTTTATCTTGTTATCTGTCTGTCTGTCTAACTGTCCAACCACACACACACACACACACACACACACAGAAACACATACATGCATATACATGCTTGTGAGTCTTTCTCTGTCTGGATATATATAGCATATATAAATTTATGTATGCATATGGACTTCTTTGAAAAGTCATTACTGTTTGGTGGAAGAACTACATATTAAAACATGGAACTCTCTTCTCTCTGACTCACAATTTCAAGTCACCTGGATAACCCATTCCATCTTCCAACTACCTGCTTTTTTCTCCTGATAACTAAATGCATGGAACTTAATGATTCCTCACTTGTAATAATCCCTAGATTTTCCTCCACTTTATCTCTCGCCTCATAGAGCTATTACATAAATAATTTATTTCCCTGAAATTTTGCTTGATCTAAAGTTTAGGTGGTTTTATTTATAACTCGCAAAGATTGTTATTTTTTGTTTGTTTGTCTTTTGTATATCAGCTGTCTCTTTGGTGTGACATTTGATGAGTTACAGTGTAAGTGAATAAAAGGTAGATTTTGTATTCTTTAAATTAACATTGCATTCTGAGGAAGAGGTGTTTGAATGTGATAGTCTTAAAACACTTGGAAAAAGAATATGGCATCTGTCAAATATCAACTGAAGCAGTGAGTCTTCAGGGTGTGTGTGTATAGACAGAATTGCATTTGCCTGCCTATAGAATATCACAATATCACAAGATAGTCTATCTATAGAACAAAAAAGTCTTTGTCTGAGTAATGTGTGTGTGTTCTTCAAGATAAACCCCATGGAAGTTACCAAACTTTTTCAAAACAGGTTGTCATTGTACAAGATGGTTCACGAACTTCTCTTCACAATGATTCTATTTTCTTTTGAGTATTCTCACTGGGGATCAAGTTGCGTTTCATAAAATCAATCCCATCCCTGGAGGTTAGTCCAAATATGTTTTGAATCGGTGTGAAGTTTGGCATGGTGCCTGTGTGCTTAGTCCCACTGAAGAGGGTGCTTCTGGCAGCAGCACCAGTCCATGTGTATCATCACCACAAGTCTTTATCATATAAGATGGCACCATGGCATGGCTCCCAAACGGTAGTCTTGATGAGCCCCATTTGGCACAGAGGTAAAAAATTAAACACACTTTGCCCTGTAAGTCTGAAAAGGGAACAGAATGGAACATGAGAAATATATTGTTTTAATTGGAAAGGGGGACTCATCAGTTACCCAGTAGATAAATAATGTATTTATTTTAGTCCTGTCAATATAAAGCTCTAATAAATATGATCAGAGCCTCTGTGTAAAGAGCTAACCAGATAACACTTTTTGTTTCTGTGCCCTGATCAAAATACAGATTTTTTTCTCTAGGTATTTATTCAAAATATCTTCATTTTAAGAAATATAGTAATTCATAATTATAAAATTATAATATGTGTTATATACACATATATAGTGTATATATGTGTGTGCATATCTTTCTGTATGTAGGAGATCTGCTATGGGAACAAGGGAGAAATAGTTATATATTATAAGATGTATATTGCATATATTGTCTTAATACATACATTGCATATATATGTGAATATTATAGTGTATATTATATAAAAAGTGTATAAATATTATTATTTCTTTATATTATATGTAGATATCATAGATATTGTATAGATTAACACATCTAGATATGTATCTAGATATAATATAGATATTTCTCCCTAGTTCCTATATTAAATATATATATATGATTATTATTATATAATATATATAATATTATTATATATATTATTATATATATATATATCATATATATAATATATATGATCTCTCCCATATCCCTAATACCTTGAATTGCCTAAGTAAAAAGTGAACTAGGAACATTTTTTGATCTAATATTTGGTCACAGTCAACAATTCCTGACACAGAGTTCAAAAAAAAACCTGGAACCTTCTGCATGATAAGATTGTCTTTTGTTCTGATGAGGTAACCCTTGCTGAACTCAAGGTGACTTCAGGATGGGGCATGGACACCAGAAAAAACAAGCTGTTATTAAAACTTCACACTTGCATCCCATCCTCCATATTCTGGCAAATGAAAGGCCTGCACATTGATGCTCACACATATCTATGTGATAAAATCATGTGAAAATCTCCAAGGGGGTTGGAGAATTTCCCAATTGGAATACATATGCATGTGCTAGAAGGGTAGAGTTTCCAGCTCCTCAGTGCAAGGAGGAACCACACTTAAGACCCTCTAGACATAACCTACATAGCTTACTGTTCATCTGTGTCTTTTATAGTTTTCTTACTTATATAATAAACTGTTTGATGTTATTATTTATCTAAATTCTGAGAGATGCTTTTAGTATATTATGAAACCTGAAGAAGGAATCACAGAGACTTCAATTTACAGCTGGATGTTAAGAACTGGGTACAACCTGGTGCTTGCAACTGGTATCTAATGGAACATTTTCCTGGTAGTAAACTGTGATTTGTGGTACTGGAAGAGAATTTCTATTGACAGAGTGAGAACCATATTGGATTGTCGGACAGCACTGATATCAGAGAATGGGCCATGGGAAAAAGCATGCACACAGATGTGTAAGAAGTGTTAAGGGTGGTAGTGTAAGAAAAAAAGGAAAACACCTGAATTTTCCCCGGATATCAATTTTGAATGAATCTTGTTATATTTAAAAATATTCTTCTTGGGTGTTCATGCGCGCAAGTTATTTCTTTTCTTAGAGGCTACTTACATTATGTGGCACTCATTGTCTTCTGCTCCAGATCATATGACCAGGGTTCTGCAGTTCCTCTGAAAATGTCAGCCCCTTCCTGTCAAACAGAGAAAAGCTAGCAGTCACCAGGAATGTGACTCTCTCATTCTCATCCTGAGGTCTAATGAGTCCCCCGATGACTTGCCTTGTCCTGGCAGTGATTTCCAAACCCACCTTATTCTCAATATTCTTCTTTTCCTGTATAGACCAAGAATCATATTAGGTCCAGAATATTAAAACTATCACATGTTTAGGAGACCATGTCTCTTATTTAGGATATTTGCATTCTTGAACCTAAAACAGCATTTGGACTTTATTATTCTTACTTTAACAAACATAAACTAACTGCATGTTCTAGCCAAAAAAATCATACCTCCCAAAACCACTCAAAACTCTCCATTATTTCCTTAAGTAGACAAAATATACTGGGACATTCATTTCTTCACCAACCCTTCCCATTTTAGTTATGTTCACATATTCCATGTTAATATGTGCTCAGATATCTGTTGTTTTTTTTTTTTTTTTTTTTAAACTAGGTCTTGCTATGTTGTCCGGGGTGGGTCTCGAACCTGTGAATTCAAGTGACTCCTAGCCTTGGCCTCCCTTCTTAGACTGGGATTACAGGCGCACACCACAGAGTCTGGTCCAAATATCACTACTTTCATAGTTATTCTGTGAGGTGATAGACTCAATCTACTCAGTCTGAAATATATATAGCTGCTATAGTTTACATTTATAGTTCTCTATTCTTTTGAACAGTTGTAATACTTCATATTTTAATAAAACTTTTCTTCACTGCTGGCTGGAGGGTCTATTTTCCTCATCTCCATTCATGTAACAAATGGATTTTCCCACACATTCTCCTCCCATACTGTTTATGCCATTTTTAAAAGTTATTTTTGTCTCCCCTATTTGATGTGAGTTTGTTAAGGGCAGGGGGAGTCACTGTTCATTGTTTATAATATTCATCATGTCTTAAACAGCATGTATTCTCAACCAGTAGCTGTTTTATTGTGTATAAAAACATAGATATGAGACTCGGTGTTTATATTCTTAGACATTTTCAAGCAGATGGGGATGTCTGTAGAGACTTAAAAAGAAAGTGAAAATAGAGACTATATTGATATCCAACATGACCATGCCTATTACCCTTCCACCCAGAGAGAGCACAAAGGAAGGAATCAAAGTTATAAGCTTCTACACATTTTCTCTAACTGCACAGTGTCTATATCCCAAGATGATAAACAGTTTGATATCTCAACACATCAGTTTCTGCCTCTAAAAATGGAGATGATATTGTTAAACTAGTTATTATGAATACACATAAAGATTAAAGATAAATAAATAAAATGGAATGTCGTTCAACAGCGTTTTAGACACTAAAACATTTTACCAAGAGAATTCAAATTAAAGACACCTGTAGTTAAAAAGAAAAAAAAAACATTTCTGCAAATTTATAGCTTCAAAAGTGTCAATCTCCTATTAACCAGGTGTGCTTGGTGTAGTATTACCAAAGGGGCCAGCATCATTTTCTTCTTTATTCATCATTTTATTGGTGGTTTATATGTCACTGATAGAGTATTCTGTATCATAAAACTTGAAAAGCCATTATTAATAATTTTCAGAATGGGACTGACTGGGAAGTTTATTTTATTTATAACATGCTGGCTTTATTCCCATTATTTTTTTCTAATCAGTGTGAGCTGTAGACACTATGCATCTTCTCTGGGAATCAATCAACACACATGTGAATTTTATTTAAAGCTATACTTTAATCAGAATGTATTTGATTTCACAATTTTTCTGCATTGAACTTGCAGGCAATTGAAATCAACAGGTGGTCAAAAAAGAAAAAAAAATGATTATGCTTGAAGTAGAGCGTTAAAACAATAAAACAAAAATAGTAATTTTTATATAGATAATGCTATTTATTACCAGATATCTAAGAAGAGACTCACACCATCTAAAATACAAGCATCAATATCTTAAAATGAACATCACTTGAGGCAAACACAAAGGTAGGCTTTAAAGGGAAGTCACTCTTTGTGAAGAGTGTAGTTGTACAGATTTTGTCTAGTCTCCGTTTGCTAGAAGTTCAATTATTTTGTTTTTCAATACTGTTATCCAGCCTATTTCTCTCTCACTTCCCTTTCATCATTCACTTGTGGAGCCAGGTCAAGTTTTACAAATTTTTATGAATTAAAAAAAAAGACAGTATTTTAGTGGGGAAAAATGAAGCTCAAGAAAAATATACAAAGAATATTTTATTTAAAATTCAGTAAGAAAATCCCTGAATTTTCACTAATATTTTTACCATATAAGCTCCTCTTCTGTATCCAAATATTCTCCTCTCCTTTTCCTAAAAGGTAAGTTAAATACAGTGACTTCCTAAGATGCAGTAGACATTCATATATATCAGAGGACCAAGGGTATCCAAGGGAAAGGAGAATGATAAAGAAGACAAAATATATTATTTGAATTCATGTAATTGTCTTGAGGTTTTCATAATGACTAAAATCCAGGTGTTGTTTTTGGATATCTATACAGTAAGGAGTCAAATGCTAACAGGAATGTAGCTATGTCCCAGCTACTAATTAGGACTAAATCTCAAAACCCAATTTCATGGAATAAAAATTATGACAAGTTCCTGGACTTAGTGATACATTGTCATCTGTGGAAGTATCCTAGGAAAAATAACTGAGATAATGTGAAATGAGTTAGATAAAATCAGTGTAGGGAAACTGCATTGGGGAGTGATTGAATTTACAAATAACAGGATCCTTAGCACTAGGATTTTAAGTTGATATAATAATTCTAGAACTTACTGATAGCTACAATTGAACAAACTCCTGTTCTGTAAAGTTGGTAAAGTCTAAGTACCAATGACAATTAAGAATTCCTGGTAAAAAATGGAAATTTTATAGGAAACTCTCACCTAACTCTATATAATAAAGTTACAACAGCATTGTAAAATCTTTCAGGGAATTTGTTTGTATATGTTTAATTATCTAGTCTGTTTACTCTGTGAACTACGGCACTTACATCAGTAACTCCTATCCACACTGTTTGTTGGGTAGATAAAATTTCCTCTGTTGGTACAATGGTAATCAGGAGATAATTGCCATGAACTAAAACTTAAATTTCCTAATTCATATTTTGAGGATAATATTTTTCAGAGAAAAATATGTGGCAACAAATCATTAGAATTAACACTGAAATGATTCAAACATTTGTTTTGATAATTATTTCAACATAGCTTTTCACTTAGATTGTTTCAGTAACAAGGGTGGCTGACATCAAGCATTTTGTTTCCCCAGAATCAAGTTTTATCTCAATTTCTTTCTTATAAAAAATTCTCACAAATATATATATATATATATATTGATTTGAAGTGAGAATATGTGAAATTTATTTGTAAATAATGTATAAACAACCTGAGGGATAAAGTAAAAAGTAAGTTTAAATTATTAATAGCATTATCATTAGAGATTTATATTAAATCAAAACAAAAGTTTACAAAATACAAAGAGAAAAGGAAAATAACTTTTGTGGTTTTGTTTTACATTTTATCTTACATGCATTTTAAAGACCATTTGTGAAGAATGAATTTATTTCTGTGAATATGCTTTTTCCATGGTATATACATTTTCATTTAATTACTGATCAAAAAAAATGTGTTATTTGGATAAAATTTCTGCCAACCTCAAGTCTTGGACAAGAAATATTTCATCAGAATAGTTCACAATTAACATTCAAAAACTGGAGTTGATATAGAGCTTTAAACAGTACTTTTCATTTCTTCAAATAAATTGTCTTTTGTGAATTTATAAAATAAAGAAAATGTCATGATTTTCCCACTTCATCTTGTGACATTCAATGATAATAAGAAAATAAATTATGCCAAATGTTGACAACATTTTAGTATGATTTGTTATTCATATTGAATATGTCATGTTAAACAAAATGCAGATGACTGAAGTTCACAGGATGATTTCAAAACAATCATTTCAAATTCTAGACTGTATTTAGTGAATTTGTATGATTCAATCAGCTGCCAAAATTCAATAGAAAATATTTTCAAAAGTGAGGAAAATCTATAGAGAAAGTATTTTTTTACTAAACTTCCATATAGAATATAAAATTTCTAATCAGTGTTATAAACCTACAGAACATGAACTGATATACAATTAACATTTCATAAATGCAGTACATTAACAGTCTTGACACATCAGGGCACGATTACAAGATCATATAAGTAACATAAATATTACATAAAGGTCATTTTTTCTTTAATTTGGATTTTTAAGTTACTGTAAATATAATTACCTGGCCCTGTCCCTTTTCTCCTTCCTCGTAGCTATATGGATCACATATATGACATTTGATTTTTAATTGCTTGTTCTGCTAAATACAATATTTTTCAACATCATATATGCTACCTGTCTAATACTGAGGTGCATAAAATCCTTTCAATCTCATAGCTTCAGATTCTCTATGCACTGGCCTTTTTGAATCTCCTGTTGTTCAGAATTACATGAAACACAGTTCTAATGGGACATGAAAATAGCTATAAATTTGAAGTTTCTAGCTGGGTGTGGTGGTGTGCACCTGTAATCCCAGCTACTTGGGAGGCTGAGTCAGGATATCACTTGAGTTTGGGGTACTGGGCAATATGAGCCTGAGGTTCCCCAGGCAAAATTATTTCAATAAACTTGGATATTATCAAAAGTGAACTTGTGGAGCATGTGTGCATATCTAATTATGTGTATCTAAACTGGGAATTCCCTTACCACTGTATAAAATTTTTAGTTCTGCCTCATGGTCTTGCAATAGAAGTTCTAAATATTCTGTCTATAGCAGAAAATATTTAAATATTTCCTTTATTTTTGAATACAAAAGAATTATAATGGAAAAATATTATGCCAATATGATGAAATTATTAACAAAAGCAGCAGGACACGCGTGCCTTTAATCACAGCCTACAGAGCAAGGCCTGGACTGGGAATTGTTTGAGTCCTCGGGTTCGGGACCTGCATGGGGCAACATAGCCAGACGTAGTCCCAAAAAATAGCTGGGCATGGTGGTGTGCACCTGTAATCCCCACTACCTGGGAGGCTCAGACTTGGGATCACTTGAGTCCGTGGTACCGGACAATGTGAACCTGTGGTTCCCTGGCAAAATAGCAAGTCCTAGTCTAAAAAAAAGGACAAATCTAAGTGTGTGTGTGTGTGTGTGTGTGTGTGTGTGTGTGTGTGTGTGTGATGATATTAGCTTTGTTCATTTGTTCTGTACCTTTAGTTTCCTTGTTAATAAACATTGGCTGACTGATCAGTATGATTGATCTTTATGTGTGTGTTTCAATACTCAAGGGGATAGATTTTTTTTTTAATTTTCATTTAAAATTTTTATAATTTCTACTGAGATGGCATTGGTTCAGAATACTATGATTTACAGTACAGATCTGCACCTTTTTAGACACAGCATAATATTCCACTCACCCTTGTGTTCCTCATTCTTCCCTCTTCCCTATCTGTAGTCTCAGTTCTAGAATCAGAAGTCAATGGTTCCTTTTGAATTGATTTTATCTGTTTTTCTTTGCTTCGTTATATTCTTCATAAACAAATTCATCTGGTATTTGTCTTTATCCTTATGATCTTTTCCTTTGTCAAAACTTTCCTTAGTTTTACCCATGTCACAAAGGGCAAGAATTCATCTTTTTTTCCTGTTGTTTAGCTGGGTAGTATTGTTGTGACATATATATATATATATATATATATATATAATTTATATAGACATTATACATATATATACATATATATAACCATTGGAGATTTAGGTTCTTTCTCTATATTGGCAATGATAAATCGTATTGAGAATGTCAAGGATGTATGAGAGGATATGGTCTGTTCAGTTTATTAATGAAAAACAAAGTCACTAAATTTTGAAGGTTTTAGAAAATAGAGAAAATGGACATGCTGGTCTTGCTTGTTTCTAAATAATATTCTGTCCTGAATACTGTAAAAGTTCAATGATGTATTTTGAGAAATACAATATTAAATATTAAAAACTTCTCAGATTTTGACATTTTGTGGCTTAAACTTAAGATATGTAGTTCATATATTTTTCCAGCAACTTTTAAAATAGTGAACAAGAAAGGAACTAAAATGTCATTTCTTAGGCAAAAATACTTCAAATGAAAAGTAGACATTTAAAAGACAGGAACAATGGATTCTTCCCACATGACAGTTAAGTCTTTGTGAAAGAAGACAAGTCATAAAATATCTACTCCAATGAATTTAAGTAACTGAAATATCATTAAAAATACAAATTCGTTAAATAAGACAAGTTAAAAGAATAAATATCTAAAATCATTTCCTAAAACAAAAAGAAATGGAATTCCATATTTATAGATACAGTATTTTGAAATGTTACAGGATTCAAACTTAAATAAAATATTTCAACTTTGTAAAAGCAAAATTAGAGCAATAAAATAGAATCTCTGCTATTAGGTTAACTCCTTGTAGACTTCATTAATACTTTATGTATACTTATGGATTATGTCACACCATTTAGTGCGACACAAGGCTATATATTTTATTATAAAATTTGTATTTTATCTTGCAATATTATAGCTAGTATTTCTTCTTACAAGTTCTTTATTTCATAGTTAAAAACAAACAAACAAAAACTCAAACCAAATGTATCTGCTTATTTCTTTCAGCTTAGTAATCCCCAGTCTTATCTCTAGAAAAGAACTTCACTATCAACAAGAAATCCATCAGGAATGTACATTTTAATTCTAGCAGACACCGTTGAAAGAGAATCTTGGAGGAAGGAGTGCAACAGCAAGGTTTCTAAGCAATTCTGATATACATCAAGTGTCAGAACCTCTGTTGAAAGTCAGCAACCCTTTGTGACTTTAACTACAAAAATAAAATGTCTCCTTCACCTCAAGGGTATGGGGTAACACCTCTCTATGAATGCCCTCAAGTCTTAGACACTTCTTTCCTGCTTCAATATTCGTTTCCAATCTTTTTTATGAAATGTATTGCCTCGGTGCTATTTCTGAAAAGTGTAGTCATTCTCGCTGCAAGATCCTCTAAGATGTCTTACACCCAGATGGTACTATATTGACACATGAAAAATATGACAATGTATGTTACCCTTGTGAAAATGATTTAAAATTTAGTCCGAGACTCCTGAAAATACATATTATGTTAACCCTCAAGGCTCTTCCTTCATGGTGGACTTTTTGTTTGGTTGTTTTTTAACATCATGGCATATTTCAGATGGTCTTGAATCACATTTTGGGTCAAATGTGCACAATCTATCCATTCATACATACTGCTTCTGTGAGTTTGTGATATTCATGGGGAACATTCCCTCAAATGTAATAATTCACCACCATGTTATGCCAGGTAAAATAAATGTGGTTTTCATTCTTTGAAACTATTTTTTTAATTAGAAGAACTGAAGTGGCATCACAGTTATAATGAAGTAAACACAGACATATGGTATTTGAGAAGTTAGATTTTCATAAACTTTTAGGATACTATGCCTGCATAGAAGTACTAGAATAAGGATGTGTGGTTTCTCATCCCCAATTGTGTAATTGAATGAAAAGTTTGGAGGTCTTTGTGGGGGTTAAGCTAGATGTTCTCCAAGACCCTATTTATTTCAGAGCATAGGGTTTCATTTTACCTGGCACTGACTGCTGAATAGCTAGTAGGTGCTATACAGAATTTAGTACTTAGAAAAAGAACATTGAAGGCAAAAGTGAAATATCTCTTTCAGAAAAGTGCATTAGGTCTAGATTCTGTGTTCTGTTGCCATGGAGAAACAGTTTTGAGAGTTCTCAGAAGACTCCAAAGGAAGAAGCTACAGAAATAAAATTTATGATTTTTTTTTTACCATTGAAATTCTATAAAGTGTAGCGAATGAAAGCAGAGAAATTAAAATCAACTTTTGAAACAAAGAACAAAATGAAGGGTGGGGGAAACTAATTGCTAAAGATCCTTTCTGCTGTAGACCCAGATGGTACACTTTTATTAAAACACAGGATGTGTTGTGTCCAAATGCTTTGATTGTCACTCTTGATAAAAGTAGTTCACTGATAAGGCACAGTTTCTCTAAAAAGCAACAGGTGCTCAGTGTTTCAGATATTGGTTCTTTCCATTTAAAAAAACTTATCATTTAACCTGAAAGCTAGCTGCTTAAAACAGGGCATATGGGTACTGATCAGCTAATGAGAGCCTAACTTGCTTTATTTCTTTGGAATGAACTGAGTGTGAATAATTAGGGTAAACATGGAAACTGTCACCCAATCTTTTATTAAAAAAGTGAGACTTCCTGTAGTTTTAGAAGGGTTTAAGTCATGTTAAAAACTTTTACCACTCGATACTGAGAAAAGATTTAGGAGCTGCTAGATAAAATATTTAAAGATGGCTTAGAATACATTTAACAAAAGATATTGCAGTTCTTTTCTATAGCTGCAATAATGAATTACCACATATGTAGAAGGGAGATGAAAAACGAATTTATTATCATACAGTTATGCAGAATAGGAGTCATGTGTGAGATCACTGGGCTAAAACCAAGATGGTCATAGGTTGTGTTACTTTCTGGAAATTTTAGGGTAAACTACATTGCCTTTCCTACATTAGGTGCTAAAACTCTTTGATTCACTATCTCTTTCACTTCTAAATATTATTCTATCAAAGACACTGATGAATTCCCAGTAACATTATTTGTCTGAAGTTGGTTTTTAACTCATAAACTCATTTTTACCTATTTTAAGGAAATAAAAGTGGATGGTGTTATTTCTTAATGTGCTTTGCTTTTAAGTGGAAGTGGGGAAAGTTGTAGGAGATAACTATCAGTTTTTCAAGTAAATACTTTGACTGAGTGTTGAATAGTTAGTTGACATCAAGCTAGATATTGGCTACACTATGATGAATGAATATAACCCAAGAAACATAACTTATTTTCTGGGTCTGCCTACCCTCCTCCTACCAGTAAAAAGTAAATATATATATATATATATATATAATAGTAGATTATACGATGTATAGCATAAAGATGAATAGCTAGGTGTTCTGAACCGTAACAAGAAGCAAGAGGCAATTTAGATTGGGTATAAGGTAGGATCTCTGAGGAAATAACATTTAAGCCAGGAAAAGTGCTAGTGTTGAAGGTCTCAAAGGCCCTGAATTGATTATGAGCTTTTGTATTTGGGGAAATAAAAGAAAATTCAAATAATTGGTATACCTGGAGCATAGAGAAGACAAGAGTGGGGAGGGTTAGTTTTGGTAAGAATATTTCCTTTTGTAGTTTGAATTCTATTGTAATTCAAAAAACAGAATGGTAGCACTTTTAAGAAGAAAAAAACAGGAGATAATTTTAGTCTTTAAACTCATTATAATTATAGAAGAGATAATAAGTTTTTAAAATAATTAGGATGAAATTAAATTAGACGAGGAGAGAAAAATATGATGATTTAGGTAAAGTATCAATAGAGAAAATAATAAAGATTTCATGTTTAGAAGCTGTATAGAATAATGATTTAGACATAATGTCAAAATTTACTCTTACTCCTCCAATTTCAATAACTAACTTGAAGAACATTTAATTTTATTTATGGTTTCAGGATGACCTCAGTTGAGTATTTAAATTTGGAGGACTCAAAATTCACATTTAAAAAGCTCAAAACATTTTGATACAATATTTGAATGTCAAAATTGCCCTTGGCAATCTCCTTTTTATCCACTATACTAAAAATCTTTACCTTGAAGGCCTACAGCATATTAGACTGTCCTTCTACAAAGTAAATATTTGAAAGAGTTACTAGCTTTTTCAAAGTATACTCAACTTCTTTGGTGATCAAAAATTTATTTAATGAAAACATATTTAATTTTGTCCTTCATGAACTTAGAACAACACCACATCCCTGGAAAGCATGCATTTCTATGCCTATTTCTTTTCCTCTTATATATGTTTATTTCCATGAAATAATTCTTCCCATTGGAAAACTGCCCACCAAAATCCTTCTCCATGAAGCATTTTATTTTTCCTTTTTTAATTGAAATATAATAATACAGTACTTTCAGGTGTAAATGAGATTCAGTATTTGTATCCACCAAGAAAGGATCACTACAATGAGTCAATACCCATTTCCGTTTTCTTTTTTATGATAAGTTTTTTTTTAACATCAATTATCTTAACAGCTTTTAAATAGACAATTTTGTTAGCTATAATTATCATATTGTGCATAAACCCTCAAAACTATCAGATAACCCATTTTACTGACTCCCTAACTTCATGTTTAGCAGCTACAAAGCTGTTGTCTATATTTATGAATTTGTTGTTTTTATTGTTGCTTGCTTGTATTTGTATCCCATGTTTAAGCAAGATCATATACTTTACCTTTTTCTCTCTGACTTCTCTTAGCACTTAGCCCTCAAGATCCATGTACATGGTCACATGTGAAACAATTTCATTCATTTTATGACTGAATTGTGTTCCATTGTGTACATGTTTGAACCACATTTTCCTTACCCATTAATTCACTGATGGACATGTCAATAAAGGTTTTACTTATTTGCCAGTTAATATCAACTGTTCCCCTCACAGAGATATTTATAACCCTGTATATCTCCCCAAATGGAACAGAGTCTTTGGATATAAAATAAGCCTGAGCATTTTGTGTTGTCATTAAACCAGCAAAAAATATTTAGGTAGACATACTTTTTGAAAATGGTGTCGATTTTTTTCTGTTTTCCATGGATGATATTGTACACCTTCCTAAAAACAAATACAAGCAGAAGTTTCACTTAGTAGCTTAAAGAAGGAGTTCCTCTCTACATAGATGTATGATTTAGCTTCAAAAAAAAAAATCAAAGAAAATGATCACAGTGGAGATAAAATGATTCCAGGAAAGTGTGTGCTGCTACAAAAAACAAAGTTTTGTATCAAATATCTAGAGATTAGCCAACCTTGCTGAATCCATGGCAGTATATGGCATTTTTTCAGCAAATGCACTCTAACTTTTCATTAGAGACTGAACAGTGAATATCCTATAACTTATCTTATTAAGAAAAATGATATAAATACATGAGGTATTAAAACTCATTTTCAGGAAATATCTATTTTTTTTATTTCTAAAATCAAAATAAATTAAGAAAAAATTAGCAAAATAAAGATCTACACTAGAACTCTACTAATTTAGAATATGTTCTCATTAGGCAAAATCTGAACTAACAAATTTATTTTTACTCTTCAGCACAACTACCTTGTTCAGACGCAATTTAAATTATTTAGCATGAGTCAAATGTTTGATTATAAAAATTAAAGCTTGCTTAGAAATGGAAATTATGATCAGCAACAGGAACTCTTTCAAGAACTTTAAAAAAAGGCATTATAAATGAAATTATTTTAGAACTTTTAATAACTAATTTTCTTTATTGCTCTGTAGGAGGTACCAATGAATGTGTTCATTGTATATTACTTTAAAATATATTTTTCATTTGAGTAATTATATTGGAGAAATATAAATATTTTCCTTGTAAAATAACTAATACATTTCATGAATTTGCACGCACTATCTTCGATTGGGAAAGACAGTCTAATATCTTCACCTGCATTCACCCCTTATTGCAGTATTTATGCAGTTCACTTATTGCAGGAAAATTTGCCAATTTCCTATCCTGGAATAAGTGAATATTATTGATGTGACAATTATTGACCTGAGTTTAGACCCTTTGGTTTTTAAAACAGTGAGGGTTGAACTGCTTTCTTTGTCCAATTTTTACATCTTTTAAAAAACTGAACCCCTAAGAAAATATAAGGACTCCTGGTAATTGTGACTCATCTGCTTCTTTTTCTGTCCCCACCCAATTCTTACCCAGTTTGCAGCAAGATGATGACCAGGAAGTGACCGTCAAATTGTCTGTCAGCAGTTATCTCTTTCTACCACTATCTATCAGTGGCTCAAGAGCTGACCAATCAAAAGCAAAGTCTATCATAGGTATCTGCTATGGCATTCTGGCTTCATAAGACTGATTTTAGCTTGGGATTTATTGAAAAATTTGTGTTTCAGAGGGTCACTGGAGGCTTGGAAATGGAAGGAACTAATTGAACTCTGAAGGATTTAAGGGGCAACAGAACTGCCTGTCTGTGTTCTGTTTTCTAATTGCCCTCCAGAGATATTCTGAGGAATTAGATCTATTTGGCATTTAAGATACAGTGTTTCAGATGATGGACTGCATGGGAATAGGGGCTGATTCACTGCTTTTGCTATCTCCCATAACACAGTATGCCAACCAGACAAAAATAGCATCACCAAAGGAAACAGAGGTACATTTTAGGAGGGAGGTGGATAAAATAAAATAACGGTTTTGTTGTTGCTGTTGTTTGCTTGTTTGTTGTGCTTAATATATTAAAGTACATGATAGATCAACTCCAGTCTCCATCTTTAAAGTTCATTTTCCTGCTAACCTTATTTTCCCATTAATGAGCCTGTCATCTAAGAACCTTAGCAATTGTTTTCCATAGAAACATGTGGATATTGTTTATGCTATCAATTCACTTGTGTTATCAATTCTGTTTAACTGAAAGCATTAAAACAACTGACAATGCAACTAGTTAATGATTAAGCAATACATAAAGTGTGTGCCCATAGAAGTACAGCAAAAAGGACCACCACAAAGGTAATACTGAGTATGTAGGATGTGAAAACCAGAAACTCTAGTCCTGTCTATGCCACAAATGATCAGCCTGCTGATCTGCATAAAGCAGTGTTCAAAATTATCTGCTTGGATTACTAATCTCAACATATGTTATATATGATAACCAGCAGTAGTAATATGGTTTAGCATGTGAAGTTTAAATTCAGCCTAAGTTTCATTAGGACTCGCTCTAAAATAGCCCAAAAATATTCCCTTGAGAGAACCACTGCAGTGATGGTAATTGGTACTGTGGGAAATTGCAAACAGGAAACCTAAAACTCATTATAGTGCGTTCTTTCTCACTGCTGAACATTACAAATGCTGAGCTCTCTAATCTGGAATAAAGACAATTTGACCTCCAACATTTTATTGCAGTTGTTGTTACCGCTACTCAAAATATCTCCTCCATAGCAGCCACACAAAGAAATGTTCTTTCATTTGTAGTTAAATTGGAATAGATAGCTTTCCTTCTCAGCCAACAAATTTCATGTTTTGTGAATTGTTGCCAAAGTGATTCAAACCCTATGCTCCAAATTAGGAATTGAAAAGGGAGAGATTGGTAGAGAATAAAAATGGTGTCTTCTCCCTATTCACTCCCTGAAATGCAACCATTTAATTTAGTAGGAAAAATTTATTTTTATGAAAATCAGGAAAAATCTAACAGAAACATTTAAATACAAATTCCATTGAATTTGGAATGGGGGTTTCAAAAGGGGGGGAAATGGATTGTGAACGAGATGATCATTTTGGAAATAATTATACTTCTGATTTTGTTTCTGCCTTAAGAAAAGTCCCTTCATCTTCAAATGCTTTCAAAATGTCAGGACCTTTACTGACCCTTTAACGTTACCTGGAAAGAATCTACAGTTGTCAGATGCTGGTTAGTCCAATGCTCTTCAAGTGTATTTCATAAAACACCTACTGTTTACACTGTACTTGGAAAGCAAAAGTGGGTATATGCAAGACACAAAAGACCTAACCCACTTTCTCTTTTCTCAGTGACTTCTAAATACTGTTCAGTATTTTTCAGAACTTTTTAGGTTAAGGATTCATGAGCTCATAGACAACTTCCTGATTAAATAATGAGAAAATAACAGCAATTTTTTTCCTGTTGTAAGCCATAATAATTAAAAAAAAAAAAAAACAACTCTTTAGCTAATTGCTTGATAAATTTCACAGAGGAAGCTTTAGTGTTTTCTTGGAAACACTCGAGGAATTTTCATACTTTGCTTTCAACTTAAAATATATACATATAGATATTTGAAAATTAAATGCATTTCTTTTAAAAGTTTATAAAGGCTTCTGTAGAAAAGCCTGAAAGATTAATTTTCAGTTTCTCTTTTATTCATATTAAGTACCATACAATTGTTCACCCTTGAAATTGTAAAGTGTTTTCTACTTTTTACTGAACCTCATTCAGCAAGCTAAACAAAGACTAACAAGAACTTTTTCTGATTGTAGATAATACAATGAATAAAAGAGCATGTGGACTTTAATTCCTTATAGATCAGAACTTTGTCCTAAAAATTATCTAACTTTTATGTTGTTACTATGAAGGTAAAAGTTTTAGTTCTAAAAGGATCATTTTAATGTACTTATTATAATTTCAGTAAAAAGCTTTGAAAACATCACAGTTTGTGCTATTATAAGAATCCTTTTAAGGATACTTGTCATCACTTATCAAAGAGATAGTGAAAAGATATATATATATATATATATATATATATATATATTGCATACACTTTTGAAATAACAAGATTAAAATATTTCTAATACTTTTCTTTTGGTAATTCTAAGACCCAAAATTCTTATTCATGAATAGCATGTCGAGATTCCAACAGTTAATATACATAGTGCATAGTGTTCATATAGTTACATGTTAGGAGTTGTGTTTGGAAGGAAGAAGAAATTGAGATGGAAGAGATTGATAGCGATCTCTGAAGCTAGCCCACAGAACAGGAATCCTGGGAAGCATGTCCAGGTCCAACTTTAATGAAGTGAAGAAATCCCTTATATAACTCAGCAAGGAAAAGTTACAATGATGTAATGAGGAAGTAGCAAAACATCTGTGACATGCAGCAGGCAGGATGCGGAGATGCACGATAACAGGAGAATTAACCTTTGAGGGCAACGGTTATCACTAATCTGTCATATGTCTCTTGGAATATTCCGAAGAGGTTAGGAAGCTGAGTTACAGGTGAGAAATGTGCTATCGCCTACCCTCTAGTGTGCCAGAGGGGGCTAGAGAGATAGGTGTTCCTCTTATCTGAAGCTCCATCTCTCAATCTGCTTCCACGTTCCACAGTTACCACTGAAATATGTTGAAAACTAAGTGCCAGCAAAAAGCCACTGTGAGGTTTCTACAGGAGCATAAATGAAAGTAAGGCTCAGCATGCCTTTTCCAAAGCTTCTTTTTTAAAATAGATGTTTTTTAACCAATGACTACCCAAAATATTATACCATATTTTTAATTATTCAAAAGATCTTTACATATAGTCAATGTATTTTCACTTAAAAAATTCCAAAGTTTCCAAGTTATTTTGTTTTTTATTCAGTAGTAACTAGGATGCATCATAATCTATTAAGAGTGTGGAGAATAGAGTTATGCAAAGGCAAGGATCTCTGCTTCACCCCTTACCAGATGTGTGGCCTTGGAAATATCTGTTAATCAATTCTAAATCTTTTTTTTTCATATTAACCAATATGTAGAGTTGTGAGGATTCACTAATATAAGACCTATATAATGTTCTGTGGGAAGCTTATAATAAACAGTAGAGGCATGTTATAAGACGATAAATCTGGGTAATATGCTTGTTGTAGTTTTGTGCTAGGGAAGATAGGGTAGTTGTGAACAAACTAGCCTTTTAAATGTATTTTATATGAACATGAGTGTAAGTTCAATCAGAGGATGAGATGATATAATGCCAAAACATAAATACAAATAAAAGACACCTTTTTTTTCTGTTTCTTCATTAAATTTAGAATAAGACTGGTGGAAAATCCCTTTGTCTTTCATAAGCAATTATTACTTTATCATTCTCTTTTGTTTTCCAGACTAAATTTGTTTTTTGTAAGATGACTTCATAGGAATAAAAATGTAACTAGGTCAAGGAACAGAACATGAAAAATTCAAAATATGATTTATTTAGTTTTCTTGAGCTTCTCCACTAGTTCTACAAGAGGTTCTTGGGAAGAAGTTGTTCTTTCTCAAAACATTCCTGTTTACATACAAAGCATTAGTGACCAATCATTACTTGCTGTTTCATGTATTCATGCAAAAAGATATTAAGTACCAGTTATTTGACATGTCTTCTTAATGAGGTAGAGATATAGTGATGAAAACAGTAATACTGATTCTTTCTTTCCCAAAGTGTGACATGGAGTGGAATGGTATATAACAGATCTGTGATGGCAGAGGTAAGGACCAGCTCGTGGGATGAGCGGGATCATAAGTCAGCTCATCGACAACTGGGAAGGAAATAGAACGTCTTGGGAAGGTTATATCTAAGAAACAGCTCAGCAGTGAAAGCAAAGGCATTTCAGAGATGAGCAATGGCTCTGTGAAGGTTCTGCAGAGACATTCAGGAAACCACAAGCACTGGAGTGATGAGAGTTTATATTTTAGTATGAGCAGGAGATGAACCAAGAGAGCAAAGAGGTGAGCTACTGACAGGACACATGGTCACTCTTGGCACATTTGCCAAGGATTGTGAAAGTAACAATGACAGGATGATTGATTTCTGGCACATGCATAAAAGTTCATCATTTTGTTTTGGAAAAGGGAAATTATTGGAAAACAAAAGCTCTTAATTTCTGATTTTTTTTCTGTTCCTATTTTAGTTATTATATGTTGGTCTTAACATTAATATTTGAGTATATGCAAAACAATTCCTTCACTAAATACTTTTAATATTTAGTATTTTAGGTTAGAATATACTCTGATAGCATACAAATTGTCATCAAACTTCTCCATGATAATCAATACACTTTAGCACCATCTCTTCATTGGTTTAATCTTATCATTTCATGCCATTTCCTAAATTATACATCACTAATAAGGTTCACCTCATTATCTCACCAAACTGATCCTTACCTGAGGGTTTCTAAACAGAGTATTTTAATGGAAATCATTTTTTAAAAACAAGAAGAATGTTTACTTTGTATGATTATACATTATTAGAGGTCCCAATTTTCCTATGTCTCCAATTTGATGAAGCCTGAGAGATTAAAATCTAAAGCTATGATTATCCTCAGTTTGTTGTCCTCATTGAGAAGGTGACAGTGTCACCCAGGAGCTTGTTAGAAGCTTGCTTTCAGTCACCTTCACATTGCTAAATCAGCATTTTTAGACCCAGAACCCAGAGGACAATCTTTTAAAAAATGATTCTTAAAAACACTGAAGTTTAGAACACATTGGCTAAAGTCTTAAAATTATCAAAAGAAGAAGGAAAGAAAAATAAATAAATAGTGAGAGGATATCAAGTGCACAATCGATGAAATAAAAGAAAAATAAAAAACTTACTAAAAACAAACAGAAAAAAAACAGTTTTGTGCTATGAAAATACATATGAAGATGAAAGGCATATTAACAGCACAGTGGAAAAAATAAAGAATAAAAAATAAAAACAATCTGATCATCAAGTACAAGAATAGAAGGAAGACAGTTTCTTTTTATTTGTTCTGCCCCACCCCCCAAGCCATCTCCTTGACACTGCTCAACACTTGGAGGGAATTTCCCAGCTAAAATAAGTTTTCCTTTACAGGAAAGGAAGAGCCGGTGAATGAGCGCATTAGAGCACCACCCAAAATTTCTAATCCAATCTCACCCCACTCAGAAGGAAAAAGCTAAGAAGCTCAGATATGTAGAGACGGTTGAGATTAAGCAAAATAAACAGGTGCTATTAATAACAGCTGGAGCAAACGTAATTTACAGACATGCTCTTCCAAACTCAGATTTTTCTTCAGAAAAAGGAACCAATGACTGGCAAAACCTCCCTGAATTGATTTGGCAGCTTTCATCCCAGTTATTCACGTTCCCAGAGGTGACCCACCTTGTGCCTCCTCCTCACACATTTCTCTTCCCTGTTCTCATCCCACCACATCTCAGGTTGGGGCACCAGCCTATCCCCTCAGAGCACCTGGCCACTGTGTGCTAGTCACCTATCATGCTTCCAGGGGGACACCCACCACTGGCCCCCACTGTTACTTGCTTGTGGAGAAAAAGATGGGACAAGACTAAGAATACAACAGTAGTAGGGATGAGTGAGTCTAATCATGGTTCTTGCCTTTGTTCATTCCCTAGAACCTGCTACTACACAGACACCTGGAATCTTTATTTTTAAGGGTAGACAAAGTTCACAAATCTTGAGTGATACTAAGAAAAGAGAGAGAAATCTTAAATGAAATAATAAATAAAAGAAAATTACAACTGATAACATCAAAATACAAAGTATCAGAGACTATGAACAATTATATACAACAAACTGGGTAACCTAGAAAAAAATGTATAAAATTTTAGAAGCACTCAGCTGACTGAGACTGACTGGTGATAAAATAGAAAATCTGAATAGAACAATTACAATGAAGGGGGTTGAATCAGGATCAATTAATACTATGACAGAAAAATCAAGGATCAAATGACTTGACTGTTCATTTCTACCAAACATTTGAAAAATATTTATTTCCAATCTTTCTCAAACTCTTCTAAAATAACCAAGAAGACTCCCAAGCTCACTACAAGTTAGCACTAGTCCAATACCAAAATCAGATAAGAACACTAAAAAAAAATTAATTTGTAGATGAATATTCTTAATGAACATAGAAGCAAGATTTTTTTAACAAATATTAACAAATTGGATTCAACAGCAATTTAAAAACATCCTACACCAAGATAATATGGAATTAAACCTAGGATGTAAGAATTTTCCATAACATAATATACAATAAATGTCATTCCTACACAACTAGAGATGAAAATTAAATTATTACCTAAATAGATTCAGAAATAGCATGATTACAATGTGTAATATGTTGAATATAGAAGGAACATAACTCAACAGGATAAAAGTCATATGAGATAAATTCAATAGGCAAAAATAAGTAAATAAATAAAACAACCAAATAATCTGATTAAAAAATAGACACATTTTTCCAAAGAAGAATTGCAAAAGGTCCATGACTGCAAGAAAAAGGACGTAACATCAGTAATCTCCCAGGAAATGCAAATAAAAGTCACAATGAGATAACCTCTCACATGTTTGAGAATGACTATCCTCAGAATGTAAGAAAATAACAAAATTCAAAAGGCTGTAGGTAAAAGGAAAGCTCTGTTCCCATTCAGGAATGTTGGGATATTCTACACTGATATAGTTGCTTATAGAGGCTTCTCAAAAAGTTAGAAATACAGTTACAGTATAATCTAGATATTCTTTCTTTGGATATAAATATAAAATAAATGAATACAAAATATCAAAGAGCTTCTACATCCCATGTTCATCCCATGTTCATGGAGAGTTATGCATATAACAATCTAAGAATTCATCAAAGGATAAAGACAATGTCACACAAATGTATGCCTGCTTACACACATACACATATGTGCACACATACCAGAATATTAGACAGTCATGACAAGTGAAAAAATCTTGCCATTTGGGATAACATGGATAAAACTTGAAAGTATTATGAAATACCTTCAAATGAAATAAAACAAAACAAAAGATAAAAATTGTATGATCTCACTTAAATATGGAATCTAAAATAACTGAACTCAGAAACAGAGAGTAATATCAATTACCAATGACAGTAGGGTGGAGTAAATAGGGAAATTAGTTGTTTATTACAAGTGATTATACAGTATTACATACTTGAAAGTTGTTACACAATGACATCTTAAATTCTTTTCACACACACAAAAATATGGCAATTATTGCAATGAGTCAGAGGTGCTAAATAACTATGATGGTAGTCATTTTGCAATATATATGTATCAAATCAACATGTTATACAACTTAATCTTACACAGCATTAAATGCCTATTATATCTTGATACAGCTTGTGGGGGGAGGTTAAGGAAAACTAACATAGATACTTCATGTATCAGAGATGCGTGGATTTTTCCATTAATGGTTTATCCC
>PVHY01012970.1:25305-42838 GCA_004024945.1 Uropsilus gracilis | reverse complement strand
TTTGAGACTAGGTCTTGCTATTTTTGCCCGTGGAACCGCAGGCTCTCGTTGCCCCGGGTACCACAGACTCAAGCAATCCCCAGCCTCAGCTTCCCAGGTAGCTGGGATTATAGGCACGCGCCACCACACCCAGCTATTTTTTTGGAACTAGGTCTCGCTACGGCCCCAGGCGGGACTCGAACCGTGATCCCTAGCCCTGGCCACTTCATAGGCTGAAGCTTACAAGCACGAGCCACCGTGCCCGGCCTCCTATTGGATCTTTGTTATTAAACCCTTATCACTCTTGTGGAGGGCAAATTTTTTTTCCCATTTGGTTGAGTTTCTTTTTGTTTTTTTCTGTTGTCTCTTTTGCTGTACAGAAGGTTTTTTTGTTTGATGTAGTTCCATCTGTTTATGTTTTCCTTCATTTTTTCTGCCATCTGTAGATGTTTCCAGAAAGGGATTTCTGAATTGTACTTCATGGAGGGTTTTGCCCAAGTTTTCGTCTATGTATGTTATGGTTTCGGGTCTGATATCTAAGTCTTTTATCCATTTTGAATTAATTTTTGTACATGGTGTGAGAGAGTTGTCTTGGTCCATTTTTTTTGCATGTCTTAGTCCAATTTTCCCAGCACCATTTATTGAAGGGGCTGTCTTTGTTCTAATCTAAGTTTTTCACTCCTTTGTCAAAGATTAGTTGACTGTATATGTGTGGTTTTATTTCAGAGCACTCAATTCTGTTCCATTGGTCTGATTGTCTGTTTTTGTACCAGTATCAAGCTGTTTTAATTATTATGGCTTTGTAGTATAGTTTGAAGTTTGGAATTGTAATACCTCCATTCTTTTTTTTTTTTTTTTTTCTGGTCAGGAGACTTTTTGATATTCGAGGTCTTTTGTTATTCCGTATGAATTTCAGTAATTTTTGTTCTATCTCTTTAAAAAATGTCATTGGGCTTTTTATTGGGATTTCATTGAATATGTAGATAGAAGGCACAATTTTAAAGGGAAAAATTTTCACCAAAATTAAGATGTTTTGTAAACCAGCATAAAACAATCAAATGCAATACCTCAGGGCTATCTGTTTAAACAGTACTGTGCATTCTCTATAGGTGTCCTTCATATATATTAAGAAAAACCCACTTGTTTAAATGCTCTTGAGTTTTCCCTTGTATCAAGATGTTGCTTTTGGATTCCTATTTTTTATTGTATGTCTAACATCTGTGCTACCTTTAGATTGTGCTTATATTTTGGACAAGGGAATCAGATTATTCCCGTAGAGTTTAAGATTTTTGTAAGAGAATGCTCCAGAAATGTTGGTGATTTTTTTTTTTTTTTTTTTTTTGAGACTAGGTCTCGCTATTTGTGCCCATGGAACCTCAGGCTCTCGTGCCCGGGGTACCACAGACTCAAGCAGTCCCCAGCCTCAGCTGCCCAGGTAGCTGGGATGTAGGCGCACGCCACCACTCCCAGCTATTTTTTTGGGAACTAGGTCTCACTA
The DNA here is from genome assembly GCA_004024945.1 of Uropsilus gracilis. Taxonomy (NCBI): domain Eukaryota; kingdom Metazoa; phylum Chordata; class Mammalia; order Eulipotyphla; family Talpidae; genus Uropsilus; species Uropsilus gracilis. The sequence continues at coordinate 41,361 of PVHY01012970.1, read as the reverse complement.
CGGGCCCCAGGTGGAACTCGAACCATGATCCCTAGCCCTGGTCGCTTCATAGACTGAAGCTTACAGGCACGAGCCACCGTGCCCTGCTCCAGAAATGTTGGTAAGCATGATCACAAATGTTTATTTCCCATGTGGCAGACTTTGATGATTGTCAGATATGGGGAGTTTGTGACCAGATGTGTGAAGACCGAGTTGGCCACCACCGCTGCTACTGTGCAGAAGGATATGTCTTGGAGCATGAACGACATTGCAAAGCTAATTCCTCCTGTGAGTAAATAAAAGAGTTGTCATACTTTTGCACAGCAGAATTGTGACTAATACCCTTCTTTTATAACAAATGACAAGAATTTCTTTACAGTGTTTTATCACTGTAGAATAGTGTCTGTTAATGCTGGAATGATCAGCATTAATTTCACACTTTGATGAGCAGGAACCAATCTGTGGGTTAATTATCATTCGTGTTTTTTTTTTTTTTTAAATGAATGCTGTTCCCTTTGGGCCTACACTATATGTCATCCAGTGCATTGAGTTGTGAAATATAGTCTATGTATAGGTGACCTAAAAGTGCATAATTAGCTTTTTAAATTTATCTACTACAAATGTAGGTGACGGTTAGAAATAATTTTAGCATTGTTGATACAAAATTTGGGAGTGATTCAAAATGAACCTACTAAATTAGGATTACAGTTTGTGACAAGTTCCTCATTCTAGGTGTTTTGTTGGACTCAAAGAGTACTATAGTAGAAAAAAGTGATAGGGGAAATCTATTAAAAAAGATGATCTTCCCAAAGCATTTTGTCAAGGATTTCTGGGTAAGAAGATTACTCCCTTTTTCTACCCTTGGTTTGAAGTACCTTTAGTGACTTTCTGAAATTTATTTCCTTATATAATTGATGTGACACATTTTCAAGTTGATTTGTATAGAAAACCTGATTTATTATGTTCTAATGTTGAGTTCAGTTGAATTTTAGTAAAGTCTCACTTATTTTTTCTGAATTTGTAATAGGCTCATATGTTAAAAAATTTTAATTATACAAAGTAATTCGTAAAATGTCTCCCTTGATTTCTGTTCTCTTCCTGTTTCCACTTTCCCTGTGAAATAATCACTGTTTACTTTAATCCTAGATACTGCATAAATAACACTATGCAAATATAGATATTAACCCTAGTTTTATATATATGGGATAAATTTTATACACAGTTATACATCTTGCTAATGTTGAACATTTTCAAGAACTTTTATGACAACACAGGAAAAGCTTCTTCATTTTTTGTAGTATTTTTAATGTATTCCATATTTTGGACATAGATAATTTAGCCCACAATTGATGAACTTTCATACTCTCTGTTATCATTTGCTATTACAGACAAGACTGTGATAAAAACCTACAATCATTTTACATGCTTATGAGTATACACTGATAGCACATTTGGATCTACCCTTACCATGTTTTCTAAAGAGTGATTCTCAATAACTCTAATATATTTTGAATTGAACACAGTCTAAATTTGCACATGTGATAGAGGCTCAGATAGTTAAGGATTCTTACAAGTACCTAATGTATTCCTCTCAGTGTTATTGAAAGTACAGTGGAGTAACAGTGAAAACACTTGAATTCTTGGTCAACTCTGTTCCCCAAAACTCTGTTTTGAGGCTTCATGTAACATTTATTGTGTCTCACTTTGCCCATCTGGGCAATGGGTACAGTGGCACCTATATGTCTGCCTCAGATGTTTGCTTTAAAATCAGATAACATAAAAGAAGATGTTTGAAAAAAGCAGAAAATATTAAGTCTCTTCATCATCCTTGTTCAGTTGGAGGAGTGATAATGCCTTCTTTCTTTATATTTAGCGGATGAGGCCTCCCTTATCTTCTCCAATGGTCGGAATTTGCTGATTGGTGATATTCATGGAAAGAACTTGGAAATCTTGGTAGAATCTCAAAATCGTGGCATAGCTGTGGGTGTGGATTTTCATTATCAACTACGCAGAGTCTTTTGGACTGACTATGTGCAAAATAAGGTACTTAGAAACTTCAGGGGCAGCTATCTGGGAACTGATAGAACCCCAGGCACAAAGTGTTGATAGCTTTGCATTTTTGGGGGAGTAGAGGGGAAAGTTCCTTTGTTTTCTAACAAAAAAGAGCCTTGAGATAGTTTATGTTAATCAGCACCTTTTCCATGCTATACTATTTCATGTGACCTATTAAACAAAGCAGTCTATTATATGGATTGGCCTTGAGCAACTTTTAATTTTAGTTGAAATTGAGTCCAAAAGCCTAATTAAAAGAAACAGTAGACATCCTTTCAAAACTGGATAGATATTTGGTAGTAATTTTTGAAACTTGATCACTTAAAATGTGAAAAAAGTACTCTGCTTTCATGGATGATAAAAATCAGATTTTACCTGCATCTTCTAAATGGAACCATAATTGAGGATTGGGTAACAAATATTGACAGTATTTTGTTTAACAGCCAAATTTTTTTTACTGTCTTATTTGGAAAGTGTTATGGATATAGTTTCTGCTTTGAGTAATGCAAAGTAGATTTTTAAAACATGAATTTAAAGACTCCTTAAGAGTTATAGAACTATATTTCCTTTTCTTCATTTCCTTAGACCATTAATAAAATTCAATCCAAGTAACTGATAGCATGTGTAAAATTACTAAAAATTGAGAATTTGAATTTTAGAAATTATCATTTGATTATGCTAAAAGTCAAAACAAAGCACTACCACTCTTATACCATAAACTATCGGTAATGACCAAGAATTGGAAATATAGACTTTTTTAAAAAATTCAATTTTTATGTTTATCTCACATACACTCTTTTTTCTTCCTTTTATCCATGACAAAGAATAGCAAGTTTCTAAGGAAATTTTCCTTTAGAATTTCTACAACGTAGATTAATCCAAATAATGATATATAGGAAAAAAGTGCCCATCATTATATTTAATAAATATAATCATTTTTGGTTTTGTTTCAGGTTTTTTCAGTTGGCATTAATGGATTAGATATCCAAGAAGTTCTCAATGTTTCTGTTGATGATCCAGAGAATCTGGCTGTGGACTGGGTTAATAATAAACTTTATGTGGTAGAGACTAAGATCAATCGCATAGACATGGTAAATTTGGATGGAAGCTATCGGGTTGTCCTTATAACTGAAAATTTAGGGCATCCTAGAGGAATTGCCTTGGACCCAACTGTTGGGTAAGTGATGTGAAAGTATACTGATGCCTGTATTTCTAGTTTAATTTCTGCCCTCACATATAGCATTCCCTGGATTAATTGAAGGCAAATTCTAATTTCCTTTAGGATCTATGCTTAGAACTCTTGTTCATGCTATGTCTTTATTCACATGGAAGTTTTAAAGGAGTTGAGTTAATGTAAATATAATCCTGCTTCAGGTTATGTAATCTGAACATACATATTGGCATGCTAAACTATGTGATATTTTGGGAATGCCCCAGAGGTTGAACTCTGTTTTGACTCAATTTAATATTGCAACAACTAAATATTACTTTTATTTCATCATTATTAAGGTGAACACTTAAACATAAATTAACTATAAAGTTTCTTAAAGAGAGAGAAAAATGTGGAATTATTCCTTTTAGCATTTTCTTGTTATGGATTGGGATTGAGAGTTCAATGTAATACTTCATTAGGAGTTATTTAGTGTGAATCATCATAACAAAGTTGATAATGCCTGCTTTTCTCCAGGTGTATATTGAAATTTTCCTGATCTCCACATTTTAGAATAATTATAAGAGAGTTAATTTTCCCTTAGATTTTCACAATTGTGTTTTAAGACCCTTGAATGAACTGAAGAGTACTTGTGTATTAGAAAGTTAAAAAAGATAAATGTAATTTGCAGACTCTTGGATTAGTGTTGTTGTGTCTCCTAACCAGTACTGTGGTCTCTGATTTTTAATACTTTTTGACTTCCCTGTATTAAATCCCCATGGTTCTCTAATAAGCTAGAGGAAATTTCCATTGATCAAAAACAATCTAAAAATCTATTTTCCAGGTAAACTTGTCAAATAAGTGACTCTTTTAACTCTTGTTTTTCTTTCATAGTTATTTATTTTTCTCAGATTGGGAGAGTCTTTCTGGGGAACCTAAGTTGGAAAGGGCTTTCATGGATGGCAGCAATCGTAAAGACTTGGTAAAAACAAAGCTGGGCTGGCCCGCTGGGATAACTCTGGATATGGTGTTGAAGCGTGTGTACTGGGTTGACTGCCGCTTTGATTACATTGAGACTGTAACTTATGATGGAACTCAAAGGTAAGAAGAATTTTCGAAACTTTATAAGTTTGGAAGGAAATGCATATTATTGATGGAGAAAGATATTGAAAGACTAGAACTGAAACTGCTTTGTTAGTTGACATTATAGTTTGAATGAGTTTTGTGCTAATATTTGCATGAAGTGACTGACTCTGAGTTTTATTTTGTCCGTGTTCTATCATAACAGTCATTAAATGTTACCTAGAGGATTTATTCTTTGATTTCTCCTCTCTAACCCTCCTCATCCCAAATAAAACACATTATTTTTGTTAACTCCTGAGTTATTGAAATTTTTTTCTGGAGTTATTGAAATTTCTCTTGTGATTTGTTTCTAAAGATCACTTTATCTTTTGTTTTTCGAACTTAACCCAAATAAATAAATGATTTTTAATTATTTATTCAACATTATCTACTGATAATTTATTGGATTTTATTTTGCCCTTACACGTTTTAACATTCAGAGAGAAATTCTGATTTATATTATACCCTATATATACTTACACAGAGCATTTGAAGGTAAAGTATGGCATACTTCTTTCTTCATCTTAGCCTGACTAGAACTAGTTATAAATTTAGTTGTTAACTATTGTAGACCACATTCTTTTGATATTTCAAAAAAAATTATTAAAACTTGTTTTTCAAATCTTGACCAAGAAAAATGAGTCTGTGGATTCAGCAAATAATAAACTGGTCAATTTAGTTTTTTAAATAACTTGATTTTATTATTTTCTCAATGAAGGTAATATTAGAGCTTTGTTTTCTTTTTTATTGCTATTTTGAAGGTTTGATATCAATTCGCCACTGGATTTTATATTCTTAGAACAATCTCTGCTTGGTTATATAAAGTGATTGGATATTACAATTGAGTTTTATCATTTTAACTGCTTCCCATAGTGAAAGTATTAATTAATAAAAATATAACTTGTCAAGCATTATAAAAATAACTGAGACATTGCCCACATTTTCCCCCTCTTTCATGGATGTTTCAGTATTATCTGGTTTAAATATTTTTATGTTAAGGTTAAAGCAAAATCTGAAAGGTAAAATCTAAAAGATAAAAATCAGTGGATTTTCAGAAAGATTTGAGTGGTTTGTTGGTGCGAAGAAATATCAAACACATTAAAGTTTATGAGCACAGCCGAAATTTCCCCTTGTTTTGCCAGCAGGTGGCATTCAGGGTTCTGGGATTTGCTAGCAGAAAAAGAAAACTCTTCTTTAATGCTATTGTACCAGGCTACTTTAAGTGTGTGCTAACTTATAACATGATCAGAAAGTGTGCTAACTTGCCCACTTATATGTCTTTGATTTTTTTTTTTTTTGCCTTTAGAGTGTTGGCTAGTGTTAATATCTTCAACACTTTTCTAAGAATTCCATTATATTTTTTAGGTGTCAGAAGCTGTTAAAGTTTTTTTTTTTTTTTTTTTTTTTGGCATTCTTTCTGTTATGCCAAGAGAGAACAAAAAGTTTTCTAAGCTGTCCTATACCTCACTTTATTTTGTGGTCTAATCAAATTATTGTTCATAAAGGTGGAGTCATACTGTTGAGTTCTTCCCATTTAAGTAGCTTTGTACACTCTGTGACCTTTCTAAGTATAATCATTTGACAGTTTCATCAATTAACACCCTAACAGTAGCCTCACTGCTCTCTGCTCTCCCTAGCGTGATATCAGCAGGTTTGCATGTTGAAATTTATTCTACTAGCTTGTTTCTATGCGGGATGATCTTAAAAGAATGAAGAGCAGATGAGTAAGCAGTAATGTTTTAGGGGATCTAGAAAAAACTAGGATTGGGACTGGAATTTAAGTTTTAGAGGTCTTTTCCATGAGATAGCTTGAAAATCTATCAAATGTAGATGGAAATATATCTGCATCTTAAAATTGTCATTTTTCAGTATGTTCTATAAAAAATTATTTTACTTTGAAAATATTGACCTTTAATCAACCTTTAATCAAAATAAGTGAGCAAATAAAACCTTGGGTGCTATGTGTCTTTTGTAATAGGAGGACAGTAGTTCATGGAGGCTCACTGGTTCCTCATCCTTTTGGAATAAGCCTATTTGAAAATCATGTGTTCTACACTGACTGGACAAAGATGGCTATAATGAAGGCAAACAAATTCACTGAAACTAACCCACAAATATACCACCAGACTTCCTTGAGGCCCTTCGGAGTGACTGTTTACCACTCCCTCAGGCAGCCCTATGGTAAGCCCCAGAACAGTGGACACTGTATTTGGCATAGGCCTTGGCCTTCTCAAAACTGTGGGTGTTAATGATGAGGGATCCCTAGAGATACAGGTGAATTGCTTAAATCCATGAAGTGTTATCATGTGCATTTTGGATAAAATGATGGGTTTCAAAGTTAATGCCAGATCTATGAGGGACTTAGACACTCATCTAACAAATATTTATTGACACTGGCAATGTGTTAGATGCTTGGGATGTAGCAGTAAACGAACCAAACTGCTGGGAGAAAGCGTCTCATTTAGTCTAATAATTAAAGTTGAAGGCCAGAAGACTGAAATGGCTGATTCTTATTTTAGGGGTGTCTCACAGGTTTTTAAATTTTCCTTTGTTAGGTAAGTATGTTATCTGTTCTTTGGTTTGCATTAGAATTGTCAAGGGTCAACTGAATTTGATGTCTCTGTAGCTAGTTATTTATAAAGAAAAGAAATATTTTAATTTAAACACTACTCAGTCTTCTGTTATTTTACAGTGAATTATGTGTTTCAAGGTTTTAAATTGACAAGACTCTCTGAACTGCCTATGACTCTTTTGTATTTGTATGTGTGTCACAGAAAAGAGATATAATAAATAGATCATTTAGGTAGAAAGATTAATATTAGTGAAAAGCAGTTTATATGCCAACATTTCATTTTAGTCTCATGCTAATTTATGTGTCAGACATAGGATTTCTGTGAAGTAATTCTATTGATTTAAAGAAGCAAATCACTAGAACTGATACATTCAGATGAATGTCCTTTAATGTAGTCATCCTGGGAAAAAAAAAATACGGTATTTGCAAATATATATTGTATATGAAAACATTTTGGAAGAATCAGTTCATGGTCCACTCCATTCACACCTGCCCTTGGCCACAATGTTAAGTTTTCTTGTAAATTATATCTATTATTTCATTCAGAATTACACCTGAACTCAAATCCACCTGAGAAGAGAAAGAGCAGCCTTGTGTGTAGTAAATTTCCTGAGGTTCCCGTTTTGAGAGTGGTTTTGGGAAGTACAAAATGGTTTGTGTTGTAGACACATAAGGTTTTAGATTCTAGTTTTTTTTTTTTTTTTTTTTTTTTTTTTTTTTTTTTTTTTTTTTTTTTTTTTTTTTTTTTTTTTTTTTTTTTTTTTTTTTTTTTTTTTTAAGAATTAAGAAGAGTTTATTGCCCATGAGCTCCGAGGTCTACTAACCCATGGTGGGGGGTTAGTGAAGTCACCTAGAATTTAGTTTTCAATCCTACATTAACCATAAGCCAATCTGACTGTAAATTGACTTCCTTATAAAAAGTAAGCATTAAGGGAGTTCTTTTTCTTTTTTTTAACAGAGGTAGCTATTATTTTCTAACCAACTGTGAGACTAACAAATGGTTTGGTATAGTTATTGGAAAAAAGAACCCTCAACATTATCCACTTGTGGGATTTTTTTTTTCTTTTTTTGCCACTGACAGTTTGAGAGTAAATAGAACAGCAATGAAATTGGGAGCACCAGTACAGCCAGATGTGGATGACTATAGTTAGCAGCTGGTACTGATATTTCTGATTTTCAAGCCCTTATTCTATTTTACCTATAGGATTCAAAGTAAATTCACAGGCTTTGGATAATGATACAGTTCTATTTGGGATTTAAACCTGTGCATTTTTCTCTTCCAGTTAACAATCCATGCGGGTATAACAACGGGGGCTGTGAGCAGATCTGTGTCCTCAGCCATGTAACTGATAATGATGGTTTGGGTTACCGCTGCAAGTGCACTCTGGGCTTCGATCTGGATGTAGATGGCCGCCACTGTGTGGGTAAGAAGTCAGTTTGGAGCTATCTTTTGGCAGGGAGCACAGGGTTATGTGCTAACCTTTGACTGGACCAGCTCCATGTCATACTTCTTCAGTGAGAATAAGCTTTCAGTAGCCCACTCCCTTTCTGCTGTTCTTTGGGCCTTTCTTTCTGTTCTTTGAGCCTTTCTTTTATTGCTGTCACCAGGGTTACCCTAGGCTCCCTTTCTTCTTTGTGTCTTTCCTAAAATTTTTCTCTTTTTTCACTTACTGTGTTCTTGGGAAGAAGAGCGATGAAAAGTATTACCTTAATGGTTGCTTTTCTTTTTCTTATTTTATTTCTAATCATGTTTTCCACAGGTTGGCCTTTTGTGTTTATTTCAGAATTATGTTTCAAAATTATAAAATGTGCTTTATGGATGTGTTAGTAACTTCTCCAGAATTTGGAGAAGGCAAGGACCCTGCTGGGACTGACTGTACTATTTCCTTCTTCCTACAGTCGTTAAGCATTTCTTGATCTTTTCATCTGAAGTGAGTGTTCGTGGGATTCCATTCAATCTTTCTACCCAGGAAGATGTCATGTTTCCAGTGACAGGAAGTCCTTCTTTCTTTGTTGGGCTGGATTTTGATGCCCAGGAAAATGCTATCTTTTTTTCTGATATAGCAAAAGATATGATTTACAAACAAAAGATTGATGGCACAGGTGAGAAAAGCTCTTAAATTTTTTACCTCTTTGTTAATGTTCAGTAATAATAATGCTTATCTCCACAGTAGAAGTTTGCACTTTCTTCTTAAGCAGTGTTCTGTACTAAGCTTACCATATACTTTTAGGTTGTGAAAAGAAATCTATTATTTCCTTATGAATAGTTAAAAAGATACCTTCCCTCTATTTCAAAAAAGTTTAAATGAGGGTGTATCTTAAGCATGGCCCAGAGTAACATAAAGAGATGCCCATGAAGCAGTTGTCAAGTGTGTGAAAACTGTTAATAAGTTAACTGATTACAAGCCATCATTTGTATTCAAGCTTCACATCTAATTTAATGACCTCTGTTTAGATCAGTGGAGCTACCTAATTGCTGAGTTTAAAAGTAATTAAAAATTAATTATATGTAAAATACGGATTTAGCATAAATACTGAATTGATTGGAATCTTGTTAAAATTGTCACAATCCTTATTGAAATAGAAATAATAATTTTACTTTACCCTCAGGTACTTTATTAGATGGTGTGGTTCAGTAAGTTGATTTTACACTCCACTAATGAGTTGGAATTTGTACTTTGAAGGAAATTGAAGGAAATTACAACTAAGATGCCCAGCCCAGGAACTAGTTTTCACCTGGTTTTGAATCCTGGCTTCTTGTATATGCTATTTATGTAGTCTTGGGGAAGTAATTGTTTTATGCCTCACTTTCCTAATCCATAAAATAGGCATAGTATTATAAGTGCTTATAGTTCATAAAGTGGAGAGGGTTTTGGACTAATACATGGAAAACACCTAGAATAGTTGATAACTTATCGACTATTATTATAGTTATTATTATTGAAAAGCCATACCAACCTGCTCTACGCTGCCCTAACCCAAACTTTCACTCAGAAGTAATTGCTTGCCATTGTTTATGGCTGTTTCTGCATTATTTGTCTCCACATTTCTAAATACATTGTTTATACTACTGTTTCTTAATGTATCATTTTAGATATTTATTTCTTTATTAGACATGAGAATTTTACTATTTTGTATTCCTCTCCTCCAAATTCTCTCCCTCATCTCTAAAAAAAATGATTATGGTTTTGATTAAGTTAACATGTTTATATGATTAATATAAGTATAATGTTTTTTGTTGCTAAGATAGCTAGTATTCTGTGATGGCATTTCTTAAATGATTTTTTATTTTTTCCCTCTGAAATAAACATATACTCTATTTAATTTGCATACTTTTCTATATAACTGTCAAATTTTCCCCAAGTGCTCCAACATATCAAATACCTGTCTAACAACTTCTATATCTATCTAGCTGTCTATATGTCTAATGCAAGTAATATGATTTTTTTCCTCTTTGGAGAAATCTTTTTTAATTCCTTGAGAAACATTTCTTTCTGGAGCTGGTGCATAGCTCTATTTTCTGGAAGGTCATTTATTTTATTTCCAGATTTATTACCTCATTTTGCTGAAATACATTATATAGCAGCTTCTTAAGAAAAATTAGTAGGTTGGTACATTGTTTGAGTCTTTGAATGTCTGACAGTATTTTTATTTGGCCCTCTCTCTGAGTGTTTGGCTGAGTATAGAGTTGTAGTGGTAAATTTTATTTCAGAAATTGGAAGACATTTCTCCATAGTGTTTTAGTATCCTTGCTGAGCATCAGTGCCATCCGTAATACCATTTCCATGTCTGTGACCTTTTGTTGTTGTTTCATTCCTTTCTGAAATCTTTTCTGAAGATGGCCAATTTTTTAAAATAAATATTTCCATTATCCTTCTTGAGGTGGGAAGCAGAGAAAGTTAGCTGGTAGTAAAGGGACAGGGAACGGAGGATATTCAGATCAGAATTCACATCATCCCACTTACTTCATTCTGTGTCCCTCCTGTGCTTCCATTATGCATTACATTCTGATCCCATGGTCTTTCCCTTAGTTCCTCCAGGGAAGAAACTCTCCCATCTGATTGAGGATGTCAGCGGAGGGTAGTGGTGTAGATACTTGGGTCCTGAGAGGGACCAGAGACTTGCTTCTTATAACAACTATTATCTAAGTCACTAGGTTCCTCACTGCTGCCTCCTGCAGAGCCCAGTCCCATTGACTGACTATATGGTGATAGATCTGCACAAGCTTTGGAAGAGATGGGAGGTGGAGGACTGGTAACTCACTATGTGCTGAGTGAGGGGAGGCTGACATCCTTCTATGCAGAGTCTGAAACATATTTCCACAGATTCCAGTCAGTTTGAGCGCTCATCAAATGGCAGTGTTTGGTTTCTGAGCTGCACACAAGATTGTCTGCTGTAGATACCTCCACAGGCAGGATCTCTAAAATAAAAGGAAATAAAGATATTTCCCTTTACTTTGTTCAACTGGAATTCTCATCATGCTTTTAAAAAATTTATTAATTTCAAGTTCGCAATGCTGAGCAATTTATCTTTTATAATATCTGTATGGTCAGTGTTTAAGCATTCCATGTTCTAGTGAAGGAAGTACTTACATTGCTCTGCTCTTTCAAGTCTGAAGACTGTCAGGACTTTGACAGAAAAAGAATGTTCAGAAACAAAAGCCAAGATGACTGATGAAACTCTCAGGATTTTCTTTTGTTTTTTTAAAATTCTTTTTTTTACTGCCATTCCCACACAGTGTGATCCACTCTCTCCCACCCTTTGCTCCATGTTACTCTTTAGTTATAGCCCTCTCTCTACTTCATTTCATAGACAAACTTCTTGAAAGATTGTTTTACACTCTCCGTTCCCTACTTCTACATGTCTCACTAATTCCTTGCATAATGAAATTTGATTATAGTTGCTGAAACACCTCTTATCCCAGTCACCTCCAGTCACCTCTAGTACCAAAGAACTTTTAGTCTCTGACTTTGGTACTCCATCATCTTAAAAAGCTTTCTATTTCTTGATAATACTTTTTAGTGCATTTTTCTCTTTGCCTCTCTTGTGCAGAACTCATTACAAGTGTTCAGCGTGGGTCCTCTTTTCTTCTGCATTGGCAGCAGAATTTCCTATATTCCATATTTTAAATTACCATCTACTTAGTTATAAATCAGTGTTGGGGCATTTTGGAATGATTCCCCCCACCGGGAATGAGAGAAAAATCAGGTGATCCAAACTCTTACATCCAGGTGATCGAAGCCCTCTCTCTGAGGCCCAGCACTAGCTACCTAGATATATCCCCCAATGACCTCAAAAGCAGTATTGCTAAGCAGAAAACTTGATCTTATTTCTCAAACACTGTCTGCTTTAGAAGAAGAGGACAAATAATCACCCACTCCGTTCTTCCTCCCATTCTCTTAAAAATCTGGTGGTCCCTGAACTTCCCTTTTATTTTTCATTTAAAAAATTATTTATATATAAATTTCACATCTTTGTAATCCCAGGGATTCACCCCCCCTCACTCTCCCCACCATTCTCCCCTTTTCTACCCTGCCCCAAGGGTGTGCTTCAGTTTGATGGTTAGCATGTTTTGACTTTCCCTCAGGGCTTTTTTTTTTTTTTTTCCTATATCCCATATATTAGTGAAACCATTTGGTTTCTGTCTTTTTCTTTTTGACTTGTTTCTGCTAATATGATTTCTTCTAAGTGCATCCATGTTATCATAAAATCATCAAATTTGTCATTTTTAATTGATGAGTTATATTCCATTGTGTATATATACCACATCTTTTTCATCCAGTCATCTGTTTTGGGGCATTTCAGTTGGCTCCAAGTCCTTGCAATTATAAATAGTGCTGCGGTAAACAGCCGAGCACAGGTGTCCCTTTGTACCCATATTGAGGTCTTTTTTTGGGTAGATTCCCATGGAAAGCTGTGTGGAGGACCCTCAAATTAGTGAAAATGGAACTACTATTTGAACTTCTTTTTTAGCTTCTATCATTAACTCATTAACTTTCAGCCATGCTCTGGAGTATGTGCAGTTCCCCACATTTGTTGTTTCCTTTGGAAACTCTCCACCACCCCCTAACCTTGCCATGAGTTCCATTCTGAGCCTGTTTCTCACAACACCTAGGGCATGCTGCCCAACTCCACCACAGCATCCAAGCATCCATGTCTCTTTAATACTTGTCTCTTGACCTAAGTACTTCCCCATCTCTGTCTCACTCTATTTTACATATATATATAATATACTATATATTATATATGTGGAATTATATTATATATATATATATATATGGAAGGAAACATCCACATCTGCCAAGATGCTTCAACTTCTCTATGCTTCAGTTTCCTCATATGTAAAGTAGAATAATAATAATCCCTATTTGATAGAGCTTTTGTGAGGATGACAGAATCTGTGTAAAATACTGGGTCCAGTTCCCAGCTGATAATAAGTGCTCAGTGTACACTATTCATACTAATGCTGTTGACAGTACTATGCTTCTTAAATATCTAGTATGATGCCAAGCACAGACAGAATTTTCTTTTAACAACTTGCTGAATAAATGAACTGGAAAAGCATCTGGTTTTTTCCACTTCTACTTTGCAAGAAAGAGATGTGATTTACTTCATTCAGATTTTCTTTAAATGAAAAAAGAAAAAAGGCAGAGGGTGGTTTTAAATTTTTACTGAGAAGAAAAATTTTCTTTTTTCTCCTGTACCCAGTTTTGATTTTTTTTCTGGTATTTTTGCTGGTCTTTTCCAAACTTGGCAACTTTGTGTCTATGAAAGACTGTTGATGGAGAGGGTTGGGCGGTAATGCCTCCAAGATACCCCCTGGTAGTACCTGGCAGTGTCAGTTTATCAGAGCTGTCTGTGGGTAGTGTTTGCAGGTATGTGAACTCAGGTATCTCTTCTTCAGATGTTCTGCAATGAAAAAATTTTTTTTTCTGGAAGGTCAAACAAGGGAGTAAATGCAAGCCATACCATTCCTGGGTCTGTTTATCAGAATCATATCTATTCTTTGAGATCCAAACTTTTGGGAATGGATGGATTCTCTGTTTATCTCATGTTGTTGCTCAGAAGATTATAGGTTTTTTTTGACTTTTTAAAAAAAATTCTACATGTTATTGAATATCTGAATACTGAAATAAAATCTGAAACAAAATTTAAATATGCTATAGTAGGATAATGTGTCTCCTAAAATATGCTTAACTTGAAATATGTTCATAACTTAATTGCAGGAAGAGAAGTTCTCACAGCTAATAAGGTGGAAAGCGTTGAAAGTTTGACTTTTGACTGGATTTCAAAGAATCTCTATTGGACAGATGCTTTTTACAGGGATGTCAGTGTCATGAGGCTAGCTGATAAGTCCAAACGCCAAATAATCCAGAATTTAAATAACCCACGATCAATTGTTGTTCATCCAGTTGCTGGGTAAGTGTTTTTCTAAGATCTTGAAAGTAGGTCTTTTTAAATCATTGAAATGTGACTACGATTTGGCAAGTTTAGCAAATATAAATTAAAATATATATATTGAAATCACCTTAAATTTTAGTCCCTTTAGCATAAGTTTAAGTAATAACTTTACCCACTTCAAAAAAAATTTCCCTTATGTTCTGACATGCCCAATCCCCCACCCCCCCTTACTTCCCCAACAATTGCCAGGCATTGAACAATGTGATAGAGATTCAGCAGGGAAGGAATGATTAGGCAACAGACTTATCAGGAATGACTAAAATCCTTTCCCTGTTTTAGTATATTGATATAAAACTTTATCATTAAAAATGATAAAAGCTTTTATCATTCAGTCTTCAGATTAAAGTCAGATCACAAAGTTTCATGTTTAAGTATCTCACGATTGATATTGTCAGAAAAGGGTTACAATATTCCTTGTAGTTTCTGCTTATTTAAATATACTTAATAGCTAACATGTTTATAGAACAAGTCTGAATGAGATAGTTGTAAATGAATGGAATAATTTAAAAAATGACTGGTAATTAACTGAAGTCTGATTTACTGAGGAGTAATAGTGGATAATTTATATATATATGATCTCTTGTAATCCAAAAGTTGACTTGTGAGTGAAGTATATACATAGTAATACCTGCTTTTGAGATAATGAATCAAGTCTCAGATAAAGTAATTTGATTAAAGATTTACAACTATTAAGCAGTAGTTAGTATGTAAATTTTAGGCCTGTCTGACTGCAAAGCCTGTGGATCTAACAGGTCTGCATACAGCTTCAAACATTTCATTTCTATTTTATTTAAACATTTGTTTAATTGAAGTAGCATTGCATTATAACACTATGTAAGCATCATAAATTAAGGTCTCAAAATACTATATTAGCTTCACAACAAAAATTCTATTCCTCACCATACAGTTGACCTCATTTACCTTTCTTACTCATTCCCCTTTCTCCTGTCCCTGATAGCAATCACTAATTCCATCTTAGGGTATATTTGTTATTTATTTTGTTAATTTGTTTTTTTGGTTTCTTTTTATGATGCACATGAATGAATCACAAAGTGTTTACCTTTATTTGTCTGACTTACTAGACATATACTCCCCAATCTATCCACATTCAGAACTATAACAGAATTTCAATTTTTTTTTTTTTTGGAGTTGAGTAGTTTTATATTTTGGCCTTTCACCTTGTGATATAAGAAACATTTTAAAACTGATACTACTAATGAGAAATTTTATTGCCCCATAGGAAGTTAAAATAGTTGATTTTCTAATGAACTTATTTAAAAGTTAGTCTTGGAGTTTGGTTTTGAAAAGCTGTTAGTTAAATTTCTTCCTAATGATTTAATATATTATATTATTCACAGTTAGTGCTCCTGGTGAAACTTTCTCATGTCCCTACTAGACTTGGATAACATATAGTTTGATTTGGATACATTCTTCTTTATGGATGAAAGACTTCTGCAAATTTACGAATTTCCTTGTAGAAGATGACTAAAGAATGAACTAGCAAGTCTGGAGATAGAGAGAAGAAGACCTGTAGATCTGTTTCCTCCTTTCTTTCTTTCTTTCTTTCTTTCTTTCTTTCTTTCTTTCTTTCTTTCTTTCTTTCTTTCTTTCTTTCTTTCTTTCTTTCTTTCTTTCTTTCTTTCTTTCTTTCTTTCTTTCTTTCTTTCTTTCTTTCTTTCTTTCTTTCTTTCTTTCTTTCTTTCTTTCTTTCTTTTCTTTC